>CATIWF010019846.1:0-99369 GCA_949630135.1 Balakata baccata | reverse complement strand
CTTTTCAATGCTATTTAGCTAGTCACAATGCCTTTTAAGTCCATATGCATATGCATTTGTAACAATCATTATACATTTCAGTCAACTTTTGCCTTATACAAAGAAAACCTATACATGTAATCCAAACATGTACTTTACATTCAATACAGTCTCATTGGTCATATTATAGCAATCATGTAATTCAAATAAAGCAAATCAAGTTACGTTACACTTAGCATGTAATAATCACATTACACGCAACACGTACCAATTAAATCATTTGATAATTAAACTCACCTTTTTCTTTTGATATTGAGCTTCTAACTTATTGTCTTTCATTTCTTTGGGGCTCTCCAATATGATGTGGGCCTAATTGAATTTATACTTGGTCAATTGGTAGCTAAATAAACTTAATGAAACTTAAACAAATTGAAATATGAATAATATGGACCACTAAGTAGGGTTTGGTATTATAGCAGTATGACCTTCATATGTTCAGTAGCTTATACTTTTTCTAAGTCCAATTTCTATGATTCTTGTTTTTAATTAAAGCTAATATGTAGGGTTATAACACATCTAAATTTCAAAAAAATTGGACCGTTGTGGAATATTGTATGCAATGTAAATGAGTGTTCTATTTTCTGCCCTATTTTAGACCTTAGGCAGTTTTGGGCTTCTTTATATCTTACAAATTGTAAGTCATATTTGTATGAAAATTTTTATGAACATAGACATATTAAAATGGAACATTTTTCATGTTGATAACTTTCATCCATTCTACCTCTAAGGGCCTCATATGGTAGGTTAATTGTGACTAGTTAGAAATAGGGCTGGCATCCGGACTAGTCTGAATTTTGAAGGCCATAACTCACAACATACATAACATATTAAGGTGAACTTTATGCCAAATTTTAGCTAAGACATGTACCTATAACTTTCATGTTTCGACCATTTACAGATTATGTCTATAAAGAGCTCAAAAACTGACTGGACCTGCACAGGATACTAAGTAGGCAGTTCAAATATGGAACAGATATGACTCTCTTGCCTATAACTCATAAACATATATCTACAACTTTCATGTTTTGAGTTTCATGAATTACCGACTCTATCATATTGAAATAGAATCAAAACAATAGATAATTCAGCTAGGTTCCTCAATTGAACCAGTTCCAGTCCGATGCCAATATCTTTCCACAAACACCAAATCATGCAAAACTATTTATATAGACATAAATCTAAGATATAAACCTACAAGTTTAGTGTTTCGTGCTTCTTCAAAATCAGTGTCCAACATGAAGAAAATAAAACCCCAATTTACTGCCGTCTGAACAGAACACACTGGTCAGAAAGATGATTACAAGCTTGTTTGGCATCCCATAATTCAAAACCAATCAACATAAAGTCATTATCAAGGGATGGAATACTTACTGGCTAGAAGACCAATCTGGCTAAGCTTAAGGAAGAAATTAAGAAGAAAAATAGAGAGGAACAGGAGAAGGGGCTGATGGTTGATAAAAAGACCAAAACAACCTTTATCTCAAAGTTAGCCGACTCACTTTCTCTTTTTTTAACTCTTTCTGACTTATATATTTAATTTAAATGGTAAATAATTAATTAAATTAATTATTATTATTTTTTCTACATATTTATATGTTCTTAGTGTCAAAATACTATATAATCAAATTGTTTTCTTTAAGTATTTTCACTATGTCGAAATTCATTTATTTCAAATTTATTCGTTTTATTTAATTTTATTTTCAATATCTTGTGTCCTTATTTAAATTATAACTAGACACGTACGACTTGCTCCTATTACGATGAACCGACTCGTGGCAAGTTTCCCTCGTAAGTACGTCTAGCTAAAATCCCTATGTATGCATGTGTTTTGGGTGAATGACATTTATAAAATGAACATGTTCAAAATGTAATGCGTGTCGTAATGCATATGAGAAAGTCGAAGATGTTATAATTCTTATTTATTCATGCATTAGGATATTTGGATATTTAATTAAGACTTATGGTTTAAAATATTTATTTTGTTTTTTTTTATTATGAATGGTTGTATTATGTTGGGCGTATTTAGCCTTAGTCTACAGATCTTACAGTTACAGTTATATATGCATGGATGCATGATACAGTTATATGGTTACATGTTCTTGCTTATGTTTAACCTGAGAAAAATAATATGATATGATAAATTAGTGAAGGGTCTAATAAATGGATGATAACTAGGTAGTAATAGTTGATATTCGGGTAGCACTCCCTTGTATAGCGAGCTTAGTATGCTATATGGGAGGGTGTTACATTTTTGTCGGCTAGTGAGACAATGGGGGATAAGCTTTATCGTTGAGAGGGAAATAGCTAGATCACCAGCTAAGGCCCCTAAATGACCGCTTAGTGATAAAGGAGGTAGGGGTGCAAAGATAGCTAGGAAGTTTGCCTAAAAGAGCTAGCTATCTTAGAGTAATTATGTTGGAATTAAGTCATATAACTTCTTATTTGTTATGACTTGGCCCATTTATGGCAAATATTGGTACATAGATTCCCTTCTTTTATATTTTTAGAGAGAGAGAGCTAATACATGATTTATTCAAAGTTGCCACTAGTAAGAGAATGATGAATAAGCAGCTGATCTACCTCATGGTTGGATAGATAAATGTTTGGATTTTTGTGATTATTTTTTAACAAGAGTTGCTTAATATCAAAAACTTATTATGCCAAATCATATTTTTTTAGAACGAGTTGAAGGAGTAGGTTTTGTGAGTGTTGAGGAAGTAATAAATTGGAGTTTATCGGGATCAATGCTATAAGCTTCCGGAGTGAAATAGGATCTTCATAAAGTTGATCATTATGTGTATTATGACAAATTTGATTGGGAATTTTACATTCTTTTTGTACTTTTATTTTAGAACTAAAATCAATGCTCTACTCGACTAGTGGAAAACTAAGTTAAGAAACTGTTAACACTTGCATCATCAAAATTTGCCAACTATACTTTTTTACTCTATTTTATGTAATCTGCATCTAAAAATTTGCATTGTAGGATTCCTAGATCGAATGCATACGCAGTGGCATAAGTTGGAATCGTAATATATAGCTGCTAGCAAAATTCTTCAAGTTTGATTCTAACAAGCCATTATTGCAGTATGTTTTGCAATCAGAAAAAAAGAGAGAGAGAGAGAGCCAAAAGATAAAAAGGAAAGAAAGAGAAAAGCTAAGACGAAACTTGGAGGGGATTAGAAGAAATAAAAGAACATTAGGATATAAACGAAAAAATTCTTAAAAATGAGGGATTTCATATCATTTGCTAAAAAAGAAATTTCATCCTTTACCGAAATTTAGACGTTTTTTTCATTTTTACCTATAGTTATTTTATTTTATCATTACTGAAATTTTTCATTTTTACCGAACTGTTCATTTTCTTCATTTTCTCTAAGATCTATCATCGTAGGCTTTCTAGCTCTTCCTCCTATCTCGTCTTCTTCGATCTCGTTTCCACTCCATCTCCTATAAATCTAATAGCGATCTTGTTTTCGATCTCGTCTTCTCTGATCTCGTTATCTTCCTCCTTTCCCTCCCTTTTGCTTCTTCGAAGAAGAGAAAAATCACCACTAAAGTTCATGATGATGCTATAGTTATTTTTAGGACTTGACTTTTGCTTTAAGTTCAATGAGTTCGTCAGGTTGCTCTAAGAGGAAGCTTTGAAATTGAGTTTGTTTATTTAATTTTTTTGAGTTTTGCCACATTGTTGATTTATTTTTTGTTCTTTATTTTTTTTCTTTTTGTGAAAATCACTAAGATATCCTCAAAATATACCTAAAATATTGCTAAGGTATACAAGAGATATTCTCATAAGATTCCCAAAGATATACCGAAGTATCCCCAAGGTATTTCCAGGGAATTCATTCCAAAGAATTTTCAAGAAATTTCAAAGGTATACCCAAAATATCCTTAAGGAATAGCCGAGATATTCACATGGAATTCCTAAAGGTATACCGAAGTATCCCCAAGGTATTTCTAAGGAATTCCTTCCAGGAAATTATCAAAAATTTCCCAAGATATACCCAAAGTATCTCCAATGTATTCCCATGGAATTCCCAAAGGTCTATCCAAGATATTCCCAAAGAATTCCTCCTACTGAATTTCTTGAAAATTCCTAAGATACACCCAAAGTATCTCCAAGATATACCCAAAATATTCCCGATGTATATTGGGAATTCCAAAGGTATTCCCAAGATATCATCAAAGTATACTCAATGTATTCCGAAAGGTATACCAAACTGTTTATTTGAGATTTTTGTGATATTTGAATTTTGACCAAATTCTAGTATTCTTCTTTAATAATTTAGATATTCTTGTTATTGTTCTTTTGTTGTTTTTTTGTTGTTGTAAGAATTGAACAAAAATATCCCCAAGATATACTGAAAGTATGTAGAAAATATACTATCCAGGCATTTTTTGGGATATTTTGAAATTTAGGTACTATTGTAATTTTATAAAGTTATTTTCGATAAAATTGAAAATAATTTTGAGCTCTGGTAAAAATACAAATATGTATCCATTTTTTGGTATTTTTGTAAAATTTCCTTTTACAAAAATAACATTTTTTTAATTTTTTATTTCATTATCATCAATGCGTCTTTTCAATTATACAATTATAATCATCTTTCTCTTTTAAATTTGCTATTTTATTTTATTTCTTCAATTTCTTTTGTAATTGTTCTTTTTAATTTCTCATGTCTTTTTTTTATGAGATTTAACATTTTTGTGCATTTAGTTGAAAAATTGTAATCTTAAAAATAAGTCTATTTGGAATGTTTACAAAATAAAATTTTTCTCTCTGTTTTTTAGTATATCTTTTGAATTTCTACTGGAAATTCAACTCAATGATTAATTAGTTTAAAAATCGATTTCTGTTTATTTATTTATTTGGCCATAAATATTTTTATTTTGGGTTGCTGACATTTTTTTTTTGTTGATTTTGTTTTTTACTTATTGAGTATTTTAGGAGATGTCTTTTATTTTATTATTTCTAATTTGCACGTTTTTGGTTCATCATTAGATATAATATATCATTTTTTCTTTGACCAACATATTTTAATCTTTTCTTCTTTTTCTAATAAAACAAAATCATTCCTTTTTTATTTTTTTTTTCCTTATATCACGCAACTGTTGTAATTCATTGTTGAAAGTTATAAAGTTTTACTCATTTTTCAAAATTACTCTAAAAAAATCATTCAGATAATTGTAAAAAACTACATACACCACACATTTAACATAAATATTTCATATTAACTAATTATATTATCTAAATATTATTAAAATAATAATATAAATTACGTAAATTGAAATTGGAGACATCATAATTTTAAAATAAATTATATATAATTAAATTTGAAATTTAAGTTAAAACCAAAAGATTTTATGATAATTTTGATATTAAATTAATTTTTAAATTGTAGTAACTCTTAATTCTATAACAAGACTAATATAATAAGTAAATCCACAATATTTTTCTCAAAATTTACTAAATATTTATCCAATATTTATTTAATAATTATTAAATATTTAGTTTTTGTTAATATTTATCTAATATTTAACAAACATTTACCGAACATTTAATCAAAATTTATACAATATTTACGAAACGTTTACTTAATATCGATTTTAGTTTGATATATATTTATAGATATCTAATATTTAGCCTATATTTATAAAAAAATTACCTAGTATTTACCTTTTGTTAATATTTATTCAATATTTATTAAATATTTAACCAATGTTTATCTAATATCGGTTTAGTTTGACATACATTTACATATATTTTTTACCTTTCTTTTGTTAATATTTATCCAATATTTATAAAAAAATTTATTGTACATTTACCCAAACATTTACTCAAAATTGATTTTAGTATCATTTATTGAATATCAATTAATTTTATAAACTGAAAATTTCAATTTACATTTATCCAACATTTACCAAATATTTAATATAACAGGAAATTAATTAATTAAGTTATCAATATAATTAAAAATTAATTAATTAATTTTATAAATATAACTAAAATTTTGTAAATATAACTTCAAATTTCAATTAATATTTACCCAATATTTATCAAATGTTTACTAAATATTGAGCAAATATTTATCAAATGTTTACCTAATATCGATTTTAGTTTAACATACACTTATAGATGCCTAACATTTATTTAATATTTATCTAATAATTATCTAATATTTACTTTTTTATTAATATTTATCCAATATTTACCGAATATTTATCCAATATTTACTCAACATTTATCCAAATTTTACCATATATTTACCCAATTTTTATGTAATATTGATTTAATTTGACACACAATTATAAATACCCAACATTTACCTAATATTACCTAACATTTCCCTTTTATTAACATTTGCTCAACATTTGCCAAATATTTACATAATATTTATTCAATATTTATTCATTATTTACCTAATATTTATTCAATATTTATCAAATGTTTTGTATCATTTATTAGATATTAATTAATTTTATAAAAATAAAGGAAAGTTTATTTAATTGTTATAAATTTCAAAATGATTTTAATAATTTTCACACTATTAAGTTGAATCTAATAATCTAATTATTAAATCTAATAATCACATATATGTTACTACAATTAATTTGAAATAAAATAACAATACTCTTATTTATACTTAAAATAATAAAAATTTATAAAAAACTAAAACTTAGTTCATATATTTTCTTAATAAAAAAATAGATTTGATTATATTTCTAATTGAAGCTAAAAAAAAATTGACCAAGCCACATATAAAATATATTTTTTGTTATTTCCTTTTGATATGTGATATATATTTTAATTTTTGAAGTAACAAATGCCTAATATTTACTTACTATTTAATTGATATTACCTAATTTAAAAGTTATTTTGCTTTGATTATAAGATGATTTATATTGGTTTTTGTCATCTATTAATGTAGATAATTTTGAGTGCATAGTAAATAAATGAAATAATGATTCTTTGACCAAAGTGCAAGTGCAAGTAGTAGTAGTAATAATAATAATAATAATAATAATAATAATAATAATAATAATAATAATAATAATAATAAATATTTGAATTTTGGATGTCCATAACTTTCATTTGCATAACCTTCTTTATAGATTAATTGTTTCATTTTATTGCAATTTATTCACATAATTAAATTCGTAATTTATGACATTTGAATGCCTATTTATATGTCTATAAATAGAAGCTTGATAAATGAACAAATTACAAGTGAATATACTTTTTCTATTCTCTCATTTCTTCCTCATTTATACTCTCTTCTCTATTTTCATTACATAATTTTTTTGTCTTATTTTATAACGTATTATCAGTATGAATTCTCTCCACAAGATAATAAGGTAGGTTTTATCCATAATTTTTATCTACTACAATTGATAATGGTGAATAAATTTGATAAATCATTGCATGTAAAAATGATTTCTTATTTATTTTCAAATTCTATTATATTTTATGTATATGATTGTGCAAAAGTTTTAATGTTATAAACTTCTCTATTTATATTCATGTATTTATGTCTCATATACTTTGTGCCACCTTTATATCATATTTATATTGTTAATATATTATTTATGTGTATAATATTTGATTTTTATTTATGTGCTTATAATATGTTTTCTCATTTAAATTTTTTTTATATAAATCTTAACGATAGTATTATTAATGTATTTGTTAATGTGCCTTAAACATATATAATTGGACTTAATAAATTGTTAAGAGAAGATCGTTGGTATTTATAATTAGTTGAAATTGAAATGTTAAATGAGAATTATTAAATGATTTATTAATTGAAATTATATTATATGCATATATTACAATATATATATATTATGTATATTATCACATGCAATTAGTATGTTGTTGATAATCATATGAATATATGTTCTTAATATTTTGATTTTTTTTTTTGTGACTTAACATAAATTTTTATAAAAATTTGGTAATTCGAAATATGAGCATGATTATATCAACAATTTTCATTGTTAAGAACTTGAGATATGAAAATCAAATTTCTTATCATCTCTTGCATGGTTTATGAATTTGAGTTAGATATTATGATTACTTGAATATGTATTTATTTATTTTAATATGAAATTATTTAATTAATAGTTGATCTTTTTTTTAAACTTACAAACATATTATCATTTATAAGTACTCATTAAATATGTCTACTTATAAATAAATATGAATATTATTTAATATTATAAATTATTTTTTTTAGTAATAATATGTTATAATAAATTTTATATATTTGATATAAATATGATCATAGCCTACTAATCAATAATATAACTAAAATTACATGTTATTTATAATTTGATTAATATATTTTTTTTGTCATATTATTAATGATAAATCTTGCAAAATTAGAGTTTATGGCTCTTGATGTTAGTAAATTAAAATAATAATATTTTTCATAGATATTAGATATATCTAGATAATACTAACAGAAAAGGAATCCAAGAATGTAATTAAGATAAGACTAAGGCTAAGATTTTCTTTTGTTATTATCTTAATGAGATATTAAAATATGATTATCTGACAGTAAAAGACCCTCTTGTTCTTTGGAACAATTTTAATATTTTATTAATTGGATATATACCTGAAATATACAAAAGTATTTGGAATAATTTGAATATTTTGCTAATTGAATATGTATCTGAAGCATACCAGAAATTTAGATAGTTTATATCAAGATTTCTTGAAGGAGAAAATAAAGTATGTAAAAACAAACTTTGCATACCAAGATGATGATTTGTTTTTAAATGATTGGACAAGATGCACTTAGATGTTGTGCATTGTTTTAAATAAGATAATGAGAAGATTGATTCATGAAAATGCCCAAAAAAAAAATGAAGCATTTGTATTATGGAAGAAAGTTTATGAAAAAAAAATTGATTTATGTGTACTTAAATACAATATTTTTATTTATTTGATTATATTATTTTAATATTATTATCTTTTTAAATTTGTGCAATCAAATAATATATTATATCTTTGTAATTACTTATTGCAATTTTTTAGTTTTTCTTAAGAAATATGAATGTTTTTCACTCATCGAGAATATGATGCCCTACATATATAACATGAATAGTCTCATTATAAAGGTAGAATGCTACAACTAAGCTGAACTAATATTGGTTTATATAAAAACTTTTTCCATATTAACATACATACATACTTTTCTTTTTCTTTTCTCTTTTGTTACCAATATATTCGATACATCTCTACAAGCCTCACACATATACTTCTTAATTACAGACCATATCTACAACTGTAAATGCATGTTTATATACAATACAAAAAATAGTGTCTTAGACCCATAAACTGGATCACAAAGTCTTGTTCTGAAATGGGCACTATCTTGTCTTGTCAGCTTCTCAAACTCTATTATATACAAACTCTTGAACTTGAGTGAGAAAAACTCACGCTAAACTATTTCTAGCTTAGCAATACATTAAAAAATTCCCATGCAATCACACAAAAATATAACATATGAACATATTATAGCACGTGCATGTAAAACAAAAAAACTGTGCTTATATACTATGAAGGAATATCATATCTCACTCTTGTAATACTCAAGTATATATCATATTACAATACATGCTCTATCATGTTATCATTCTTTTTGTGTTGCCACGACTCATTCTTACTCATACATATATTTAGGTTTATCAAGTTTCGTTACTCTTTTTAATAAATAGCCCAAGCTTCATTTCTAGACTGGCCGGATACGGGGTATGAAGTAGGAGCACTCAGTTCAAAGCTTGTCACTCGACTCACTCATTATAATATGTGCTTGTCCAAGCTTTCAAGTCAAGTGCGCTTCTACCTGAGCTTAAGCATACCTAACTGAGTATTATAATAAATATGAGTGCCAGGAACATAATCATTCAGTCTAGAGCTAGTCATATTGATCCTTATTCATATATCTCGTCGATACATATCGCTTATCCCCTTTTTGGTGCACCATCTATCCTAATGTAGTTCCCAGGTAGAGAAATGAACATTTATATCACTATATCTTCTCATTTTAATTCCATGCCTTTATATGTCCATCATTGAACATATAATATATTCATATTCATATATCATATCTAGGTTCATAAACATGTTCTCATATGATATAACATCATACTCTATCATTTAGGCATGTTCGGTATGTCTCAGACCTATTTAAACATCATTTGAACATAATTTATTTTTGCTGTGAACAATGTCTTCATTACTATAAATTTTGCACTGGGTGTGAAGCCTGGCTGTGAAGTATTTTGGACTAAGATTCATGATCATGACAGTTTTCAGCTTGGTTGTAACACTAGTTATGAAATGGCCTACCTTGTTCCTATGATCAAATTTTGCCAAAATTCTAATTCTAAATACTTCCTAAACACATATAACAATCATTCATAGGCATTTAACACAATGATACTCAAGTTAACTTAACTCAAATCATTGCATTTTAGATTCACAACCAAAGCAATGTATACAATTCACATTTCCAAACATGTTTGACTTTTTAATGCTCATTTAACATTTTATACATATTCATTTACCTAAATTAACTTCCCTAACATTTGAACATGTCATTTCATACATTCATCACTATAACATTACCTTACTTATCAAACAAGTATGCTCAAACTCCGTTGATACTCATATAACTCATCATTTACATGCATTCATCATGTTCAAGGGGTAAATTATAATGCAAATATATACAAACCTCTACAAGGAGCTTGACCAAAAACCAAACTAAGGAGCTACTCTACTCCCCTTGATGTTCTCCATCCTTTCCTCCTTGTTTCTCTATTACAAACACATCCATATATCAAATTATATCTCTATGAAAACATAGAAAAAATGTAAAATTAACCCATGCTCCCCAACCATAATTATTATGCATGTTTCTAACTCAATCTCATAGTATATTACTTTCAACAACTTTAAAGAACACAAATATACACAAAAAATCAACACCTTTCTTCTTCTAGAACCCCTATTCCATGCAGTCCATCAACCTATGCTGACCCAATGGGCTTGTTTGCAAACTTGCAAACTTCTATTTCGCATCAGCCTGTTTACACACCTGTATCAAGGTATCAGCCCTCTCAGGCACTCAGACTCTACCCCACTTACGGATTCCTTCCACTGGAAAAAGGATTTTACAGATTGACGCATCAGATGAACATTGGGGAGCAGTTCTTTTTGAGCAGATTGCAGATAAGAAAGAAATCTGTGGATATGCAAGTGGATACTTTAAAGAAAGTGAACTTCACAATCACTCGACATTACCGATTTGGTGTGAACTGTCGACCACGGAGGTGGATGCTTTTTCAAAAGTTGATAGAGAGGCTTAGTCAGCTTACTGTAGTGTACTATAAACTGTCGGATATAATTTACAATATCGAGAAACTGCTGAAGCTGCTTAATTGTCAGGGAATTTGAGAAGCTCTTGGGCCAAATGAGGCTGTGGTTTGTATTGGCCATTCTGAAACTGCATGCCCAAAGAGATTGAGTTCTCGTGTTTTCTTACCTGATGGCAAAAACCACTCTTGATCATGCAAAGAAATAAAGCTCTCCCTTACTTGAACTCTCTCTTCCAACTCTTCCTCTATGTTGACAAATCCTTAAAATTTCACTATGATCTTAGTTTCTCTCTTGGTTTTGGTGTTTGTTCATTCAAAAATCCATGGAGGATCACTCACTTAGGGTTCTTGGATGTGTTAGACGGTGCTTAGGGTTTGAAAGTTGATAAAATGGTAAAAAATGGATAGAACAGTGTAAAAAGCTTATATACCAGTGCTTTCATAGTCATGAACAAAAATCTTAATGGTCATGAATATCCACTATAGCCGCCTCAAACAATCAATGCTTATTTTTAACTATGATGTTCACTGTCATGAATCATATTAATTATAATCATATTAATTATTATAATCTTAGGGGAAGAATGCTGAGCTTCAAAAACCCTTTGCTCTGCTACAAATAATCAAGTTTTGAAACCCTATTAATTATGTTAAAAAAAAATTACTTAGAAGGATAAAAAAGTAATTTTATATTCAACAGTGAAGATTTCCTCCTAAATTGTTCTATTTTCTCTCCAATTTGAGGATAAAATATGGAGAGGAAAAGAATCTTTATTTTCCCTATCCTTTTATTTTCCTTCATATCCAAATAGGGGAAAGTAAAAATACTTCCATATTTTGCCCCTTATTTTCTTTCCTCCCTCCCAAATAGGGGGTAAAGATCCTAAGGAATAAAATCCTTCTTCTAATATTTCTATTTCCCATTTTCCAAAAGTATCAAATTAGAGTCAATACAAGATCTATACATGGTTTGATAAATGATTCATAAACAACTAATAACTATCGATATACTAATTTATTTGAACCAATCCACCATTCCTATGTTTGGGAGGGGGAAAATATGGGAGGAAAGGAAAATATGAATGTAAAATAAGGATGTATTATCACTTTACCCTGTTTAGAAAGGAAAGAAAATAAGGAAAGAAGGGAAAATAACTTTTATTTTCCATCTTCAAGCGTTTGGATAAATGGAAAATATGGGGGGAAAGAAAATAATAGAGTAAAATAAGGATATATTTTCATTTTATCTTGTTTGGAAAGGGAAGGAAAATAAGGAGGGAAGGTAAAAAACTTTTTTTTTCATTATCTATTTTCTCTCCAAAATGGAGATAAAATATGAGGGTTGGACAAAAAAAAATATTACTATTACCGATAAAATTACATTTTTTTTATCCTTGATTAATATAGTAGAGTATTTAATTTATTATAAAATGATTAAAAAATATAAATATATAATAATATAACTTTTTTTCTCTCACAATAAATTTCCAAACAAAAGAAAATATATCTTATTTTCTTTCATTTACCTTGTCATTTTATTTATATTGCTTTAATCTAAAATATAATAAAAAATAAAGAAAGGAAAATAAAATTGATTTTCCTTTCGTATTTTCCTTCTTGGAGGGAAAATTCCCAAACAACATGAAGAGGAACGAAATTTTCCCCCTTTATGGAAAGTTGCCAAGCAGGGTGAGTCTTTACATTAGTTGGCAGTCAAAAGCCTAGGCCAATCTAAAAGAAGCTAGTAGGATAATATACTAATTAACCAATTTCTGTAGATAAAATATACCACAATAATAAGCTACCAACAACCTTAAAAGAAGGTATATTCATTTCCAGGAAAAAGTTAGACTGTTAGAAAATGCATTTTCTAGCAAAAAAGCACATTTTTTTAGTTATATGCCAAACATTTCTTTAGATCCAAAGCTTCAAATAAATCAGAGCAACAAGTCATAGATGGTCTCACTAAATCCTCTCTAATTGCACACGAAAAATACAAAAAAAGAAAGACAAAAGAGAGGAAATATGTTCTAACCATTGCAAATAAAGATGAATGACAACCGACTCACAAAAATAAACTGAAGATTGGGCTAAGGATGCTTGAGCATGAGCAGAGGATCAACAGATGAGAGGGAAGAGCAGTGTTTTTTTTTTTATGTTTTAAGATGATGTCTAGGTTTGAAAGAAAGAAAAACGGGTTTTATAACTTGGCATATTGGTAATTAACATAATTCTTTAATGGAATTTTTGTTAAAGCAAATCTACTTCCTATGTTTTTGCTAGAACTATGGTTTTAGAGAAGCATATCTTTAATGCTTTTTGAAACCCTTATTTTAAATATCTCAAATATGTTTTTAACTATTTTACTAAACACTCTTTAAATCTACTTGTGCTCTAAAAGTACTAGGAGTGGTAATTGATGTTAATAAGTCGTGTTCATGTCGTGTCTTGTTATACCCATAATATGATAAGGGTTGACATGAACATGATACGATAAGCTAATCGTGTCTAAAATTTGAATACGAACACGATTCATTTAATAACATGTTAATATAACACAATTAACATATAATACTACTCTAATACGATCTAGTTAATGTATATGTAGATTATAATGTGTTGGATTAAACATATCAATACGACATGTCACGAATTATTAACGGGTTAAACATATTTTTTTTATGTTAGCAAGTCAATCTAACACGACACGATAATTTTCATGTTTTTATCTAGTTGATATGATTGTGACACGAATATGATAAAACTTCCATCCAAACCCACAAATATCGTGTTGGGTTCGTGTTGTGTCAATTATTGCCATCCCTACCTAAAACCATAGTTTTGGACTTCCAACCTCAATACCAAATGGGAATGAGTGATCAACGATTGAATGATTGTTTAATGATATTTTTCGATATATTCACTTTACTAACTAAGTTATTCTATAGGGTTAAGTCATATTCAGCCCCTTCTATTTATCTGTTTTTGCCATTTTTTTCCTAAAATATTTTTTGGTCCAATTTGTCCCTAAATTTAGTTTTTGGTCCACATTGTTCCCTTGCACATTTTAGAAAGACGTAACCTTATGCCTCTCAATATTGACATATCATAATGTCATATCAACACTTAGGCCTTGCTGAATTTAGAGGGCAAACTGGAAAAAAAAACCTTTTTAAGGAGCTAAATGGAGAAATGAAACAAATACATGGAGTGCCTTATAACTAAGGCTTATTCTATATACGAGCAGCAAAAGTTAGAAGTATAATTCAATTTATCAATGGTGAACTAAAATTCCTAATATGGAATGTGGACAGATGATGAATTACATTTAGAGTAAAGTTAAAAGTGTTGTCAAGAATTTTAAAAACAAATGATTATTGACTTGAAATTGTAAATGATGAGATTTAAGATAATCAATTTCAAGAGTATTGCTTCTTTGTCAGTTTCTTCTTAGCTGAAAATGGATTGTTGAAATCACTTTTTTTTTATTAAATTGCTAATTCATCTATTATATTGAATCAAAGAGGAATGATAAGGACATTCTTCTTTTTAAGACATTCTCCAACACTCACCTTCTGATTGTTGGTGAGTGTCTGTAAAATGAGAATGTCTTTAACATTCATCTTAGACCAAAATAGGAAAAAAAAGAAATACAAAACAAATTTTGTTTATATATATATATATATTGTAAAAACAAAATAGAAATTAACAATAGACAAATTTTTTTATTTAAAATTATTAGGCTGAGATTTTTTCTATGCATATATAAAATTAGTGGACTTGAATAATTAAATTTGATATTTTAATATAAAAATAATACCTAAAACATTTAATGAAAAAAAAATGTTGGATTAGTTATCAAAGAATATAGATTTTTAAGCACGCTTAGTTTAATATTTGGTCTTGTTAGTTTCTTGACCTTGAAAACACATTTAAACGTACTTGAAAATTTTTGTTGACGACTTTGGCCCATTGGTGCTAAACTTTGAGAATTAATTATTTGCATATTTTATTTTGGGGACAGTGCAAAAAATTGTCATGTGGTTTCGCGATTTTGTAATTTTAAGTATGAGGGTTTTTTTCGTGACAAAAAGGTCTCATAGTTGACACTATTAGCAAATTTAAGTCTTTACTCTTGACAATGTTAAATCCATCCAATGTAGCACTGATGTGATGTTTTTATGATGTAGTGCCGATGTGGCACTAACGTGGATCAGTGCCATGTCAACTAGACTTAATGCCATAATGGAAAATCATCATGTGGTTTCATAGTATGACAATTTTAAGTACGTGCTTTTTTCTTTTTAATTTACAAAAAGGGTATCATGGTTGAGGTTGTTAGCAAATTTAAGCTTATATCTGTTATAGCATTAAGTCCATTTGATGTAGAGTAAACATAGGGATGGTACTTCAATCCAGACATGTAGGTCCCCATCCTGCACTAACTCAAATGGGGTGTATTTTTTGATTTTTGACCGGAGTTAGGGCAGGTCAAAAAGAAATCCGAAATGACATTTGGCAAGAATGGAGTGGAGACGGTATTTATATATCCCGCCTCATGCCCCACTCGTACCCCGCCCTGATATAATACAAATTGTTGTTAGATATTACAAATGGTAATAAGTTATATATTTGAATGCCTGAATATAAGTTATTAAATTAATTCATATAATAATTGTAGGAATTATCTTAGACAATGATAAAGTACTTATTGACTACAATTTCAGTGGTATATATGATTGCAACTATGTGGAGATACTACTACTTTTTATCTTTTTGAATTATTTTAGCTTAAAGAATGACATAGGCAATGAGTTCAAATTTTCAGATATAGTAGCTATAATAGTTTGGTTTTTTTTTATAGTGGATATTCACTTTACTAGTTATTTATGGATTGATTAATATTGTCGTTTTCATTAGTTAAGTATGAATTATGGAACATTAAAAAATTAAAATATTGATTTTTTTTTATAAATTTTTGCTTTTATTTTGGATTTATTTTGATATAAATGAAATTAATAATTTAAATAGATATATCAAATATAATTAAATTAAAAAATATAGCGGGAATACTCGACCCCATTTAGAGTGGAAATAGGGATTAATGGAGGGGACGAGGATATAAATTTATAAAAAGGGACAGAGAGGGTGAAATCTGACCTTGATTCACCTCGTTGCCACTCCTAAGCAAACATGCTATTTTTCTGACGTAGCATTATGATAGGAACCACCTATCCACCTGTAAACCAAATAACACAGGCCAAATACAGCAAGCACAACTCAAAGAAGCTAAGCATAGAGATGAAGGAAAGTAGTGGGAAGATTGATATATTCTAGAAATGAAATTGAAGGAAATATAATGCCTAAGCAGTAATTCAAGAGACTCTCCACTCTCCCTAATAATTCACATAAAACTTTCCATATCTCCCCAACTCAAGTGCTGCTATATTTATTATAAAAATACCTCAACCCCAAGGTATAACAAACTGCCTACTAAGATTCTTACCCCCACAGTAAAATAACTAATTACTGCCAGGTTACAGCTCTTATATTCCCTTCTCGGCCTTACCCTTAGCCTAGCATATATGAGTTGGATATGGGGCCTAACATTACACACTGCCCAAAGATCAACCTTGTCCTCAAGGTTGAAAGATTCGTGAATTAGAGCTTTGATTAGCAGCAGACCATTATAAGGAAGACTGTTATCTAGCCTAGTGAGGGCCTCAAAGCTCCTTACTCTTGCTTCAACTTCCATGGCTTCTCCATTCCATTATTAGTAGAACAACAATGCATTCATATAGTTTCTAGATAATAAATTACTCTGACTTAACTCACTGCAAACACTAGATGCTAAAGGCAAGCATTTGAGGCTAACATTCATACTTACAAGTGCATAACCTACATATTCATAGCAGCCAAAACCATTAGGCTGGAAGGAACTACAAATTCCTTGGCCAAATCTTAACAAGCTAAAATTTGTTAAACCAAAGTAATACCCCAACAAAGGGTACCCATCAAGATGTTGTATCCCACTAGCTTGAATCTCACCAAACCAACACCATACGTGACCCAATTAGCCACAAAGTCTGTATCCAAATACCATAGAGTCACATAGAATCAAATACAGATTTATAATCCCTAGGAATAGCTTGTTGGCTTCACGACTTTGGGAAAATCTTGAATTAGCCATCATCAGAACATTACCACAAACATACTTCAGCATATGACTAGAAATATTTAATGCTCTATGATCAAATCTCATACTAGCGAGCTCAAAGTTCTCATAATAGGCTTGAATAATGAACTTCCATAGACATGCTACATTGAAGACTTTCATCGAACAAGTGGTGAGCAAAATTAAGGATGTTGATAGCAACATAAAATCTAGGAGTCTTATGAGCAAGAAAGAGGTCTTATAATAAGAAGTGGGTTCTGGTAAACAAGTTCAAATGTACCTCCAATCACGTCCTTTATCTAGCAATCATCCTATCAATCATGTCTTCAAATCGAGCCTCTCCCTTCTTGTAGATGCTAAGTTCGCCATTATATAGCATTGTAGTCCCCTCACCCCATAAGAAAGCAGTAGCAATCCTAGAAATTTTAGATGGATCCGAATTAATCATAAAAAAGTCAAAGACATCGAGCTTCTTTAATTGGATTTCATCTGTTGCATTACCTCCCATAATTTTAGCATCAAGAGTGGCCCCTTAAGCGGTGCCATTTCGATTGCGGTTGCACAATCTTCTGTCATATTATTCCTACCATTTGTCATATCAAGACCTTGAATAGGCCAATGTCTGGTCTGTAATTGCAGTAGCGGCTCTCTAGTTTTGCTCTTTCCTTTCATACATGAAGCTTTCGAGATTGTGGTGCTGGTTCAAGTCACTTCCCTTATGGATTATCGCTTCTATTGGATTTTTTTGTTAGGTGGTAGTTGATGGTTTCTCTCTGAGATGAAAGAAATAAGGCTCTCATATGACTTAAAAGTAAGGGACTGCTGTTTAGGTTTATTAGTGGTAAAATGCAGACCTAACATTTTATGGGTCTCCTGGACTAGGCCCATTTTCTCTTCAGCCTAAAAACCCATATCCATGACTTGACCCATTCTAGAATGAACCATTTGTGTTACTGTGGCTCGAATTTTAAATGCAAACCCATTCCTAACCTTGTGAAAAATTTCTTACGATAGTCACTCCATGTCTCTGTCTCTTTCATCACTAACTGTAGTAACCAATCTAGGGATTTTGGGTGGGCCTTGGTCGAATATCAACTTGATTTTTTCCCTTGCGAGTGCTCTAGAAATTCTGGCATCGTAGAGACTACTCTGAGGAATTTGTTGGTGGAGAGACTACTCTGTAGTAAACAAGCCTTTTCTCTTCTACCTTAGGGTTTTTAGAAGTTTTGACACAACCCATTGGTGGAGAGAAAGTAGAGGTGATGGTATGATGGTTTGGAACTATTTCATTAAGAACTTTCTCCCTTGTTTCTTTGTTGCACTTTGGTTTAACTTCCACCTCTTCAAGACTAACAGTTGTCTTCTCTAGAATAGGATTCCAAGGTGACAAGTCTTTGTTAGCCATCTCCAAAGCAGGTTCTTGGACTAGAATGGCAGCGAGGGTGGTCAATTTTGTAATGGCATAGCAGTAACCCCACCAATTCTTCAATCCAAGAGATCCCATCCATGAATTTTAATCAATTTCTTGATCCCATTGTGAATCTATTCAATTTCTCAATATCAAATCAATCCAAATGGGACTCAACTTTGCTTAATTCGATTGGAATAGTGATCATCTTATCCTCTCACTTCTCTATACAAATTTCCACTTTCTTTCCAGCTAATTGACTATGGATTTCTATGAAGGATCAAACCCTCTGATACCAATTGATAGGAACGACCTATCCACCTGCAAAGCAAACAACACAGCCTAAATATAGTAAGCACAACTCAAAGAAACTAAGCACAAAGATGAAGGAAAACAGTGTTGAAGATTGATATATTCTGGAAATGAAATTGAAGGAAATACAATGCCCAAGTAGTAATTTGAGAGACTCCCCATTCTCCCTAACAATTCACATAAAACTTTCCATATCTTCCCCACTCAAGAGATACCTATTTATTCTGAAAATACCCTAATCCCAAGGCATAATAAACTACTTGCCAAGATTCTCATCCCCACAGCAAAATAACTAATTACTTCCAGGTGGCAGCTCTTATATTCCCTTCCCAGCCTTACCCTTAGCCTAGCATATATGAGCTGGATATGGGGCCTAACACATTGACATGGAGCCTTTATTTTGCCATACCGGATGGATATAATGCCGCAATGGAAAATGTCTATTTTTTGTGAGCCATGTCTTTAGCAAATTTAGAACTAATTCTCATTGTCACATTTTTCCTCTAAATTTTCATTGTCATCCCTATTTTTTACATTCAATTTCCACAATAAAAGTTAATTAATTAATATTTTCTTCTCACATTTTATAGCTTGTTTAGTGGAAACAAATTAACAGAAAAAATTGAAAAGATATGGTAAGTCCATATAACATCGGACAATTAATGTCTTTTCAATTTTTTTTTATTTTCAATCCTATTTTTTAAATTCTATTTATAGTGATAGTTAATTAATTAATACTACTTTCTCACATTTAGTTCAAGGGAAACAAATTAACAAAAAACTAAAAGTGTGAATGGACTTAACGTCACGTCATTGTGACATCACAAAAATCCACGTAAGTGCCACATCATTGTGGCATCACATCATCATGATGTCAGAAAAATACCATGTCAATGCTACGCGTCATCGTGATATAACGTGATAACAGTTAGAAGCTTAAATTTGCTAATAGCCTCAACCATGAGAACATTTTTGCAAATAAAAAAAGCACGTACTTAAAATTGCCAAATTGTGAAACCAAATGGTGGTTTTCTATTGTGGCATTAAATCCAGTTGATATAGCATTGATGTGGACTCCATATCAGCATCATGTCATTGCCACGTGGACTCCATATGAATGCCACATCGGAAGGATTTAACGTCGTAAAGGGTAGAGACTTAAATTTTCTAACAGTGTCAACCACAAGACCTTTTATGTCATAAAAACTCTCATACTTAAAATTGCAAAATCGTAAAACCATAGGGCGGTTTTTGTATTTTTCCCTTTTATTTTCACCATTTTAACCTATGAAAGGCATCGCCATACATGATCAGTTACAAGCATAACAAGTTTTATGAATTCAAAACTTAAGCACTCACCAAAATATTTTGGGCTCTTTGAGAATTGGTTTTACTGAATCCTTAGAGATATAATGGAAGAATATCAATAGATGATGGGAGGAATCCTTGTTTCTATTTTTGGGTTTATTTTCCTATATAGTTCAATAGGAAGAATGAAAATCAAAGACACAAAGGAAAATGTTGGACATGAAGTGATGGAGGATAATGAAAAAGAACCAAATAACTTAGAGAATAATGTAGATATAATTATAGTTGGAGCTAGTGTTGGTAGTTCTACTCTTGCTCACTCTCTTACCAAGGTCATTATCATTCTTTATCTGCTTTATTTAGATTTGAAGCATAGTTTAGGAAAGAGAGAAATATGCTTCGTTACCTCTTTTCTTTTTGATTTTAGGATGGACAATGAGTGCATGTTATTAAAACAGACCTAAGTTTGTTGAACAGAATTGTTGGAGAACTCTACAACCTAGTGGTTACTTGAAACAAGTGCATTTAGGCCTTAAATGGAAGCAATAAAACTTTCCTATCATTTTTTAATTTGTCAAAAAATCAGTTTCATATTCACAAATCTTTACATTTGAGTCCACAAATAGATGATATTAAAGAATGTGCTCTAATTCTTAATATGCTTGTGTGTATAACTACAGCTTATGTAGAAGGAATTGATGCTCAGCAAGTATTTGGATATGCCCTTTACATGGATGGGAGGAGTATTAAACTAACATATCCCTTAGAAAACTTTGATGAAAATGAGGCTTGAAGAAGTTTTCACAATGAGCGTTTTATTGAAAGGATGAGAGAAAAAGATACCTTTTAGTCTCTACCCAAGTAATCTTCCCAATTTCCCTCTTGAAGTTAATCATTTTATTTCATTTTTGACATGTCTTATGAGTTCTAGTTAGATCATTGTTATATTTTGTTTAACAGCTTGTGATCATAGTTTTTGAATTTCATTGCAATGTGAGATTAGAGGAAGGAACAAGATTAGAAGCCATTAAGATTCTTTTAGCATATGCATGCCATATGGATTTTAAGTTATTTCAAATGGATGTTAAAAGTGTATTTTTAAATGGTTTTATCTCAAAGGAAGTTTATGTTGAACGATCTCCTAATTTTGAAAGTCATGAGTTTCCTAACCATGTCTATAAACTCACTAAGGCCTTATAGGATTTGAAACAAGCTCCTAGAGCTTGGTATGAAAGACTAAGTGCTTTCCTTCTGGATAATTGTTTTTCTAAAGGGCTTCTATATACCATATTATTTATTAAAAAGTGAAAGCATGACACCTTAATTGTTCAAATTTATGTTGACAATATTATTTTTAGGGCTACTAATGAATCTCTTTACCAAGTGTATGAATAAGGAGTTTAAGATAAGCATGATGGAAGGGCATAAATTCTTCCTTCGTCTACAAATCAAACAATGCAAGGAGGACATCTTTATCAACCAATCCAAGTATACTAAAGAGCTATTAAAAAAGTTTTGAATGGAAGGATGCAAGAGTGCCTAGACCCTAATGAGTACATCAATTAAATTGGACAAAGATGAAAAGGGAAAAATTATAAATGAAAAGCTCTATAAAGGTATATAACCAATTCTCTTTTATATCTTTCCGCCTTTAGGCCCAATATCATGTATATTATATATTTATATGCTATATTTCAATCATGTCCTAAGGAAACTCATTTGCATGCCGTAAAAAGGATTTTAAAAAATCTTCATGGCATAATGCACTTAATCTTATGGTATCCTAGAACACTTCATTTCATATCATTGGTTTTTCATATGTCGATTTTGTTGATATCCTTTTGGATCAAAAGAGCACTTCCATAACTTGTCATATTATTAGTGAAAGTTTAATTTCTTATCTTAGTTAGAAACACGTTTTAGTTGCCTTATCCACTGTCGAAGCGGAATATATGGCATCGGATTATTGTTCCACTCAAGTTCTTTAGATGAAACAATAACTCAAGGAGCCAAGTGATTGATCACATTCTCATCAAATGTGACAACACTAGTGTTATAAATCTTTCTAAAAATCCTATTCAATATTTTAGGAGCAAACATATAGATATTAGGCATAATTTTTTAAGGGATCATGTCCAAAATGATGATGTTGTATTAGAATTTCTTAACATAAAAAAATGATTGGCGGACATTTTACTAAGCCTCTCAATCAAGAAAGATTTTGTTTATGAAAAAAGGGTTTGGTATGCTTGATGGAATCACATTGATTTAAAAAATGATTTTTAAGTGCATTCATTGCATCATTCATATTTTGTGAGAATTTGATATGAATTATGTGTTCTTGTGTGATATGTATGCTTTTTGTATGTATAACATGTCTCACATTTGCTTAATTGATGTTATTTTGTATATATATATATATATATATATATATATATTGTGCAAAATTTTGAACAATTGAGTAATTGAAGTTCAATTTGATGTTCTTCAAGCTCCAATTGGTCAAAGATATTTGAACTGTTCATATTTGATTTGCCACCATCAAAACTATATTTTAAACTTGAATTTTCATGCCTTTCACTTGTTTATCCATAATTTATGGTTATGAATTCTTCACTTTTTCAGTTATTAACAGTTAATCATCCTTCTCGCTCTCGAAATTTGAATTTCCTCCTGATTGTTGCACCTGGTCACTTTTGAGATATAGAATGCTGATCTAGTGTTCAGGAAATCTACAAAATTTCAAATTCCTCGACCATTACAATGTTGGAGGATGCGAGACCATTTTTATGGTCATAGATCACGTGTGTTTTATATATTTTTAAACTGACACAACTCTCTATAAATTGACTTAGCTCCCCTTTTATTGCATCAAAGGACTAGTAACTGCCCTAGTCATCTATATAAACACCTCTTTTCTTCTTTTCCCCTCACTTTTGCATTCTAACTCTATCGCATACACTTTCTCTCTCTATAAATCATATCTCTCTCTCTCTCAAACTTCAAGCCTTCATCTTTCCTCTTTCTTAAACCCTCAAATATGTCATAATGGCACCAAAATCTACTGTCACTTGTTCCCACAAGGGCAAGGCTCTTACCTCTTCAACCCAAGGCCAATTTTCCTTTTTTAAAGACATTTTTAGAACCTTTTATAAGGATGAAAAGGCAAGGCTCAATCTAGTCCATGGAAAATGGTTCCTCTATAACAAGTTTATGGATATATACTCCATGGATGAGCTAGAACTCAAAGATGAGATAGTAAACACCCTAGACAAAGTGGATGGACCAAGTTTCTGCTTCCCTATATTGAAGGCCCAATGAACTTACTTAAGAGTTCCTTGCCACCCTCACTATTGATAAGGTTGGCAAAAATGAATTGAGGTACTACAAAATCAAGTTCTCCATGTTTGGGAAGAGGTATGCCATAACCAAAAACTAATTTGCTCAAATCTTTTATTTCAAAACCCAAAGCTATCTCAATGACCACCAAATAGGGATGTCTTACTCTGAATTTTGGAGCTCCATTTCACTTGAAAAGCATCTTGACAAGCACTCCAATTCAAAGCATATCAAGTCCTTTCTTCATTTCATCCTCCATACACTCATTACTTTCACCATGTGTGCAAAAGGAGATAATAAAAAGTAACCTAAGATGGCCTTTTTTTTCCTCTATGCCTTAGTGAATAAACTCCCATGTTGATTCCTCTTATTTATTTATTGACCAATCTGTGCATATGGGCACAACAAGTAAAGGAGTCAATGCCCTTACCTTCTAAGTCTATGTTATAGTCCACTACTTTGAACTCTTCACCCTAAAAATAAGAGTCTTCTAAAGCAAACTCATTTGGATATTCAATATCTTCTTAATTGTAAGGCCATCAAAATGGTTGGCGAAGATGGGTATGTTTATGCATATGGGAATCAAGGTGCTCAAGCCTCATCCTAACAACTTTCCAAGAAGAGGGCAAGGCTTAATATTGGGGAGAGTTCTCAAGTTCAAGAGGAGGAATAACTCATTTCACAAGTGTAACCCCAACCTTTTTTCTTGTAAGATGTCTACTCTATGCAAATGAGGACCTTTGAGATGATGAGGCATCTCCATCTTATTTTTCAAGAATGTAAAGGAAGATGGGATGGATATATGTCCTATATCATTTGAGGATCAGCCACATGTTAAGGGGGAGCACCAAGAGAAGGAGGACCAAAGGGCAAGGGGATAGACATAGAGACTAAGTCTAAAATCATCTTTTCAACCGTTTTAGTTTTTCATGCATTTTTGTCTTTTTCCTTGCATGTGATATTTTTGTTCTATGTGTGTAACACAAAAATTATGATAAAAAAATATTGTAATCTTTTTTTTTTAATGAATTGATGTTATGTTTGCCTTATTTTCCTCCATCTTTGCTCTTATCTGATTGATTCTTGTGCTTCATTCATTTTTTATCTTAACAAAGTGGGAGAATTTGGAGAGAACATAAGCAAAAATGAGTTAAAAATAACTTAATTTCGAAACTTGACGTAAGTTCAAAATTGTTGACTTTTGCACATAATGTTTGAGCCTACATTTAAATATGTTCACTTACATGGATTGACTGGAACATTGGTGTATTTATGTTTCTATGCCTCAATTTATTTCTATACATTCAATTTTATATTTTTGCTTAGTTTGATTGTCAAAATAAAAAAGAGAGAGATTGTTGATCTTATGATGATTTATCTCTATTTTGATCTTGACAATCAAATTAAATGTTACTAATGTCTTTATCTAGTGTTGTTTTGATAATATTACAAGTTTCAAGTGCATAGGACTTCAAATACTTAGAAAAAAATTGAAGAAATGAAGATGTAATGTAATTTGCGCCCATGAAAGAGAATTTGTAATTGCTAAAGGTCTTGCGCATGAACAATGGTTCTAGTGCCTTCGAAATTGCTACGGTAAAGACACCTTTAGAGACAGTTTAGTTCATAGTCCTTTTCATGCCTGTGCAATTGTTCGTGAAGGCATGGTTCATGACAGTAAAAATATTTTCTACCTACGAGATACATATACGATGACTGATGGAAAGCACTTCAACTATCTCATGCCACATGTCCCCAAGTTCCATAAAGAGTTCAAGGCGGATTTCTAAATATTTGAACTTCACAATCACGAGCTAAGTTTCATGGCTGCAAGTTGCTTGATCCTAAAACCTATTAGATATAGTTTAGTTCATTATCAATCCCGCAACTATAGCAATGCAAGCGAAAGATAGCTCAAGACCACAAAAGCAAGGGACTAGACACCTGAGATTTCATCTAATATAGCTGTTAGAGCCAGAAATGAATTAGGGCAAGCCATGTGTCATTACCTGTTAGATTTACAAATCTCATGATTGTGAAACTGCCTTTGTAGACAAAATCAAACACAAAAGCAAGTGACTGCTAGAGAAAGTTATGACACCTATTTTTAACGACTAATTAGTAGGGGAACACTATAAATACACCTCCAAAAGGTCATTAATGATACTTCAACAACTCATAAGAGTCGAACTCTTGCAATTTTAATTCTTAATCTTCTTTGTATTAATTATTTTGAAGTGACAGATTCAAGTTTTAGCCTTAAACACTTGGGTATTCTTGTAAGGGTTATGTCTGAGCCAAAACACAAGGAATTGGTTTTGCATTAACCATCAAAACACAAGAGAAACTTGGGTTTCGTTTTAACCTTTTTGAGAAAAACATATAGTTAGGAGTTAACTAGGGAAAACTCCATTGTAACTCAAGTTAGAGTTAGTGAAATACCTAATTGAGATTGGGGAGAGAAGTAGGGTTAGTTTACACTAGAACCTTTATAAAATTCCCAGGGTCCATATCTCTTTTATTTTCTCTTTACTCTACTTTCGCTATTTTGTTGATTGCCTTTGACAAAAATTTTTATTTCCTACCAATTCATCCCCTATCTTGGTGATTGTTTGGTCAACATATATAATTGATGGTGGTAAGGTTACCTTTGGAAAATATTCCAAGGGAAAGGTAATAGATATTGGTTCTATTAGTTTAAATGGAATTCCTTTGATTGAAGATGTTTTATTTGTTGATAGGTTGAAACACAACCTCTTGATTGTAAGTCAATTATGTGATAAGGGACACCAAGTCACCTTTAGCTCCAACGGATGTCTTGAAACAATTTTAAATGGCTAAGAGACATTCAAAAGAGAAAGATGACAATACTTACATAACTAACGTACATTAGTTAATTAACCTTTCCTCTAAGTGTCTTATGTCTATTAGTGATTAATCTTGGCTATGGCATAGATGGCTTGGGCATACAAGCATGAATTTAATTTAAAACCTTAGCAAGGAAGAGCTAGTAGATAGGCTCCCCAAAGTTAAATTCATAAAAGGCAAGACATATATGCCAATGAGGAAAACAACATAAGTCTTCTTTCAAGCTAAAGAATATTGTAAGTACCTCTAGACTTGTACATCTTTTACACCTAGATTTGTTTGGATCTAGTAGAGTTACTAGTTTAAGTGGAAAATACTATGCATTTGTGATTGTTGATGACTAGTCTAAGTTTACTTGGATAATTTTCTTAGCTCATAAAAGTGATGCTTGAGAAAACTTTAAAAATTTTGCCAAGAGAGTTCAAAATGAAAATGGATATTTCATCTCTAAGATCAGGATAATTATGGCAAAGAGTTTAAAATAAGCTTTTCGAAAGCTTTTATATTGAAAATGGTATTTTACATTATTTTCCCACTCTAAGAACGCCATAAGAAAAAGGAGGTTGTTGAAAGAAACAATCATACTTTGGTAGAGATGGCTAGAACAATGCTTAATGAGTTTGGTTTACTAACCTACTTTTGGGCCGAAGCCACCAATACTGCTTATTACGTTTCAAATTTTGAACAAAATCTCTTATGAGCATTGGAATGGAAGAAAACTCAAGATTTCGTGCCTAAAGTTTTTGGATGCAAGTATTTCATATTGAACACCAAGGATAGCCTTGGAAAATTTGCCTCCAAATTGAATGAAGTCATATTTTTAGGATATTTCACCTATAGAGAACATTAGCTGTAGAAGAGTGTATAAATGTTATTTTTTATGAGTCTAGTAAACTTGATCTTGGGAAAGGTTCAAATACTCTTAATGATGTTGTAGGTTCAATGGAGAAGCTCAATCTTTATCATGAAGAATCTTCAAAGAAAGAAGAACATAATGACGAGTGATCAGGAGCATTAACCATAAGAAGAGAAATAATAAGAGGAATCTCTTACTCAATCTCAAGAGCAAAGCACCCAAGAGATACCTAAGAAGTGGAAGGTTGTAAGAAACCACCTAAATGAGCAAATTATTGGTGATCCCACTAAGGGTGCAAGTACTCAATCTCATCTTAAGCATTTTGAATCTAATTTTGCATTTTCTCTCAAATTGAGCCAAGGACTATTTATAAGGCTCCTAGAGATGAAAGTTAGGTGACTGATATGCAAGAGGAACTCAACCAATTTTAGACAAACAAGGTTTGGCCCTTAGTTCCAAGGCTTAAGGACAACCCAATTGTTGGTAATTAATGTGTCTTTAGGAACAAACTAGATGAGCAAGGTAATATTACTGTAACAAAGCTAGATTGGTTGCCAAAGGGTATAATAAAGAGGAAGACATTGACTATGATGAGATCTTTGCTCTAGTTACAAGATTAGAAGCCATTGGTATTCTTTTAGCATATGCATGCCATATAGATTTTAAACTTTTTCAAATGGATGTTAGAAGTGTTTTTTAAATGGTTTTATTTTGAAGGAAATTTATGTTAAATAACCTTTCGGTTTTAAAAGTCACAAGTTTCCTATCCATGTCTAGAAGCCTATGAAAGCCTTATATGGTTTGAAACAAGCTCCTAGAGATTGGTATAAAAGTCTTAATGCTTTCCTTCTAGACAATTGTTTTTCTAAAGGACTTGTAGATAATGTATTGTTTATTAAAAAGCAAAAGTATGACACTTTAATTCTTCAAAACAAATGAATCTCTTTGCCAAGAGTTTGTTAAGTGTATGACTAGAGAATTTGAGATTAGCATGATGAGAACTCAAATTCTTCCTTGGTCTTCAAATCAAGCAATGCAAGGAGGATATTTTTATCAACCAATCCAAGTATACAAAGTAATTTATTGAAGAAGTTAGGAATGGAAGGACGCAATAGTGCCAAAACCTAGTTAGCATATCAACTAAATTCGACAAAAATGAGAAATGCAAATCAATTGATGAAATGCTATATAGAAGTATGATTGGTCCTCTTTTATACCTTATAGCTTCTAGGCTCGATATGGTGTTTGCTTATGTAATAGATTTAAATCATGCCCTAAGGAATCTCATTTGCATACGGTTAAAAGGATTTTAAAATATTTTTATGCCACAATGCACTTAGACTTATGGTATCCTAGGAATACTTCATTGCTTATCATTGGTTTTTCAAATGCCGACTATGCCGGTAGCCTCTTAGATCGTAAAAGCATTTCCGAAGCTTAGTTTTTTGGTCTAGCAAGAAACTAGTTTTGGTTGTCTTGTCCACAGCTGAAACAGAATATGCGGCAACTAGGGGTGTTCGCGGGTAGGTTTGGTGCAAATTAGACATAACATTCAATCAAATTTACAAATTGCGAATTGAAAATTTATCAATCCAATTCAATCCAACCCCCAAATATATATATATATATATAACAAACTAAGCCACAATTGTGGATTAGATTAAATCGGTTTGCAGTTTAATTTTATATACTTTTTATTTTTATATGATAATAAAAATAATATCTCATAAACATCCATAATATCCTACAAACCATTAATTTACTACATAAAATACATAGTAGCAAATCATAATATAAAAATTGTAGCATCAATTCAAAAAAAAATATATAGGTATAAATTATCAAGATCAGGAATCGACCTGATTATCAAAATACATTACGATTTGTAGTTTGTAACTTTGTATACATATGCTTAAATGATAATGCCATTTCCATTTTGGTGTTATATATTTTTTATGCATTTTTTTTTTATGTTTACTTAAAAGAAACAACTACATAAATGCAGTAAGAAAAATTTCTAACTTTTTTTCGAACCCAAACACAGTTATATGCAAATTTGGAGGAAAAGAGCTTTATGCTTTATATATTTTTGGCAATTTGAAAAATATATACTTCTATTTTCTATTCATAAATTTCATAATAGAAATTTATTTTTGGCAATTTTATAACTTGTTGTAGCAAGTATATTAGAAAAGTATTGCTTTAATTTTATTAATTAATTTTTAATGTTTCTATATTTAAAAAAATAGAAGAATTTTACATTTTAAATAATTTATTAATTTTCTAATTATACAATATGTTTCTTATAAATAAAAATAAACTATTGTTTTTAAATTTTTAATAAGATAATAATAAATGTAATGATATATTATGGTATATTAGAATTTTAGAAATACAAAAAAAAAATATAAGAAAAATTTTTTATTTCAATTTATTTTGTATGTTGGAATGTAAAAAATTCAATCAATGAGGATTGAAAAAATATAAACCAAGCCAATCCACTACATATATTAAATCAAGGTTTGATTGTGAGTTGGTTTGTTTTAGACAGATTGGGCAGTTTATGAAAACTCCTAGCGACAACGGGTCATTTCACTCTAGCTCTTTGGATAAAATAATTCAAGGATTATGTTTAAGTGTTTGATCACATTCCTATCAAATGTGACAACACTAGTGCTATAAATTTTTCTAAAAACTTCATTCAACATTTTAGGAGTAAACATATAGACATTATATATTATTTTTTAGAGAGCATGTCCAAAATAGTGATGCTATGTTAGAATTTATTAACACTAACAATCAATTGGCGAACATTTTCACCAAGCTTTTTAATGAAGAAATATTTTGTTTTATAAAAATAGAACTTGGTCTGCTTGATAAGAACACATTGGTTTGAAAAATAATTTTAAGTACATACATTGCAGTATTCATATAATTGTGTCTTTGATGTGAATTACGTGATCTAATATGATTTATATGCTTTTTATGTGTTTAACATGCTTTGTATATGCTTGGCTGTGATTGTTATGTATGTGTATATTGTGAAAATTTTAGACAAATGAGCACTTGAAGTCAATTTGATGTTCTTCAAGTTTAATTGATTAGAGACATCTAAATTGATCATAATTTATATGCCACAACTAAAGACGTGTTTTTCATGCATATTCCTGCTTTTTGCACAGAAAACCTATAATTTGCGCATATGAAATAAGTTTTACGGTCATTAATTACATGAGATTTCAGTTGTTGACTGTTGCACTCTTTCTCGCTTGTGAGATACATTCCACACTTGCAAAATTTGAATCCTTTCATGATCGTTGCATCTTGTTATTTTCACGATCGAGATAGCAAACTCACGCTTGTGAAAGTTTCAAAATTTTAAATTTCACGACCGTTATATGTCTCGTAATGGCGAGTCACAGGTTTCCATCACATCTTTTCACATCTCATATTTTTTTCCCACTTTTAATACATATACCCATTAGAAATAATCTCCCACTATATATAAACCCCTCTTTTACCATTATTTTATTCACTTTTGCATTCTACCATCTTCATTTGCATTTTTCTCTCTCTAAAACATCTCTCTCACACCAAATATCAACATCTCCTTCTTCCTTCTTTAAATCACAATAGACGTTCCTATAGCCCTAAAACAACCTACCACGCGTGCTTCAAAGGGAAAGGCGCTGGAAAAGTTGTTTGACATATTTGAAAATGTGGGATGGATAAAATATGTCATGCCATATATTAATAGTCATAATCAACTAACGACAGAATTTTCTCACCATCGAAAAGGATGGCAATACTTATTGGGATACCATGGCATTCATTTTTCCATGTTTGGCAAGAGGTATTCCAAGATAAAAAGGGATTTTACTCAAGTTTTTGGATATTTCACTCAAGGCTTCCTCAATGACACTCAAATGATAATGACCTACACAGAATTTTGGAAGTCCATCCCTATTGAAAAATCCTTAGATAAGTACTCTAACTCTAAACATATCAAATCCTTTTTTCACTTTGTTCTCCATAGGATTTTAACCTTTACCATCAATGCAATGGAGGATAGCCATGAAAAGGTAGTCAATGGAGATGTTTTCTTTGTAACATCTTTAAATATATTAGGAATACATCCCACAATATATAGGAAGTACTACAAACTAGGTAGCTATAAATCTTTCCAAATTTAATCTTTTTTAAAAAGAGAAAGTGGGAGCATGAATGAACTTAAAGAAGTTCAAGATACTCATACAGACACAGATCAACTGCCTGAACCTGAGGCTCTTATTTATACAAATGAAGTAGCAGCTAAATCTTTTGAAGCACAAGCGCTTTATAGGTCAATTAGGATACACACTATTCTAGAGAGATATGGATTTCTTATTAGTGATAGAAGGACATATTGCTCATAGAAAATGATAAGCGGACAACCTATGAGAAAGTTCTGAATAGTTCAAAATTTGACAAATGGCTTACAGCCATGAAGTCAGAAATGGATTCCATGTATAAAAACCGAGTGTGGACTTTGGTTGACTAACCCGAAGGGATAAAACCTATAGGGTGTGAATGGATTTTGAAGATAAAGACTGATATGGAAGGTAACGTGGTTACCTATAAGGCTAGGATAGTAGTCGCTTAAGGTTATCGTCAAAGAGAAGGAATTGATTATGATGAAACTTTTAGTCCAGTAGATATGCTCAAATCCATAAGAAAACTCCTAGCCATTGATGCTCATTATGACTATGAGATTTGGCAAATGGATGTGAAGACGACTTTCCTTAATAGAAGCTTCATTGAGGATGTGTACATGACACAACTAGATGGATTCATATATAAAGATGGAAATAAAGTATGCAAGCTTCAAAAATCCATTTATGGATTGAAGCAAGCATCTAGGAGTTGAAATATTTGATTTGATGAGACAATCAAAGAGTTTGATTTCTCACAAAATCCAAATGATCCTTGTGTGTACAAGAAGGTTAGTGGGAGTGCAGTCGTGTTCTTTGTATTGTATGTAGATGATATACTACTTGGAGATGACATCTCAATCTTACAATCTATCAAAATATGGTCATCTAAGAATTTCTATAAGAAATTTCTTAGAGAAACAACTTATATTTTGGGGATAAGGATCTATAGAGATAGATCTAAGAGGTTACTTAGTCTTTCACAATCTATATATATAGACTAAATGCTAAAAAGGTTTAGCATGGAGCTGTCTAGGAGAGGATTCATTCCTATGACCTATGAGATTACCCTCTTGAAATCTATATATCCAAAGACACAAGATGAGAGGACTCGTATGAGTTTGATCCCATATGCATATGCTATAGGTGCAATCATGTATGCTATTATATATACGAGGCCAGATATATCATATGCTATGAGTGTTACAAGCAGATACAAATTGGACCCCAATGAGGGTTATTGGGTGGCTGTCAAAAATATCCTTAAGTACTTAAAAATGACTAAAGATGTATTCTTGGTTTATAGAGATGGAGATCTTGCTACAAGTAGGTAAACAAATGCCGGCTTCCAATCTAATGGAGATGATTCGAAATCTCAATCAAGCTATGCATTCACATTGAATAGTGGAGCAGTCAGTTAGAAGAGTTCCAAATAGGAGACGATTGTAGATTCCACAACTGAAGTAGAGTACATTATAACTTCCGAGGTGGCTAAGGAAATGGATTGGATAAAGAAATTCATCATAGACCTAGGAGTGGTTCCTAGCATTGTTGATCCAGTACAGCTGTATTGTGACAACAAAAGAGCCATTACCCAAGCAAAGGAGATACGGTCTCATTAAAAGTCCAAACATGTGCTCTGAATATACCATTTGATTAGAGAAATCATTAGTAAAAATGATGTAAAGATAGAAAGAGTGCTCACTGATTAGAATATTGTTGATCCACTTACTAAGCCACTTCCCCAAAAGAAATATGACTCTCATGTAATCACCTATGGTATTAGATATAAAGGCAATTGGCTTTAGTGCAAGTGGGAGATTGTTAGAGAAGTGCTCTAAAGGCAATCACCTTTAGCACTTGCTGTACAATTTATTATTATTAATAAAAGGCATTTTCACTAATTTGATGTTCATTTGTTATATGAATTGATGTTGATCTTAAATCGATTAATAAAGTCCTTGATGCACAACATATTATAAAGGAAATCTTGATGAGATCATGATGATGAGATTCCTATCATGTGTAATTATGTTAGTATCTAAATCATGCATAGTCATAAGATCAATAAAACGGGACATTGTTGATTCAGATAGACTAGCACATGTTATACTCCTTGACTGGATCAAGTAGTAGATCTCATAAGTTGTGAGAATGAGATGTTCATAGTTAACATGTGGATGCTTACTAAGAGTACTCAAATACATTGGATGACCTGCTATGAGACAATCATATGGATTATTTGTTCAAATGTCAATGATAGTCTCATCATAGCAATGGTGCAAGCATCCTTAGACTTGAGGTACTCGAGGATATCTCGGATACTAATTATGTGCTTTGACTTTATTCCTTATTGCCTTATAGTGGTTGCTCATAGGGTGGTGATTGCGTATAGTTTGAGGTATTCGAAGGTAATTGGATAGCTAATAAAGGATTCATCGCTCCTGATAGTGGGAATGTATATCTACAGCCTCTTGTTAGGATCACTATTTGGGAATCTCTGGCTAAAGTGGAAATGTCATGAAAATGGTCTTCAATGACATGTCTAATTGAGTAATGAGTCCCAGTGACAAGATTTAACATCACTTGGGCTACGTGTAACGTAGTTAGTCTAACGGGAGCTGACACATAATTCATGCTCTAAACTAAGTGGGGTATAGGTAGGTGAAAGGACGAATTGCACAAATATTATCTATGAAAAGGTTCGTAATCAAACCACTAACTTTTCGATCAATTGGGGGTCATAATATATTGCTAGATACCACTCACGACTTGCTCAATATCAAATGTTGATTCGGGTGGCCAACATAATGAGGAACCTAATGGGTCAAACACTTTGAAGGTGTGAAGGAGGAATGAAATGGTCTTGGATAGGATCCAAAAATATGAGAGAATTGTTTAAGGTTGAATCGTGATAGATCAAAAAAAATTTGTGGAGAAAAAAATCACTCGGAGGGGACACAGACTTGTGTGGGCCCGCGCGGGCTAGCTGGGTTGCCAACCAGCATTGGTGCTGATTTTTAGCCGATTGGCCAATTTGGTCCCTAATCCTATTTTAATATTTTGGCAACCCTAAGGTGTTTAGGAAACACCTACAAAATAGGGTTTTATATTAGAAAACCTAAGTGGCCACCATAGAAAACTAAAAGTTAATTTTCTTAAACATTTCTCTCAAGGCCATTTTTCTAAGAGGTTTTCTTCTTCAACCTTCATGTGGATCACCATTAGTTTAGACTTTTGTGGTTTACAACAACCCGATAAGAAGAAGAGGTGAAAATAAGCCAAGAGAATCAAAGGTAAAATCTTCAAACCTCTTTTTGGTTAAATTAATTTTGATGATACAAGTCGTATCTTTTGGTTTGGGTTTTTTATTTTATTTTTATGCTATATTTTTATGTGTGAGATACATGTAAAAACCCCAACATTGGTATCAGAGCCCCTTATTTTCATCAAAATTAATTTTGATTGAAGATGCAATATGATTGCTCGATTTTGATAATTTTGGTTCCATTGTTTTGAAAAATTAATTTTAATTTGTAAAATTTGTTTTAATTATTTTTCTCACTACAATATGATCATGGGATAATTAATAATGATTATAATGATTGAAAAATGGTTTGAATGAGATTCAAATAATTAAATTCGGATTTATTGCCTGAAATTAGGTTTTGTTGATCTAGTGTTCTTATTTGATTTGTTTGATGGGGCTGTTCATAATTTTTTTTAATTTGATTATTAAAATATTATTTGGATATATTGAAAATGTGTTTAAGCCTCTGAAAGTGCCAATAAATTAATTAAAATTATTTTTAATTAATTTTACAATCAAATTGCAATACTAGGGTTGTTTTAGAGCATCCGACGAGGCTGTTTTGTTTGATTTTTTTGTATGTATTTATTTTAGTTCTAGCATATTTAAAATGTATTTATATGATAATTATGATGTTATTTTGATGTAGATGTATTCCAAAATTATTTTACTCAATTTTGAATTTTCAAATTAATTCTAATTGTAATATGTGTCAGTTTGAGCGTCTTTTGTATTTGTTCACTAATCTTGATGTGTTGGCTTGTGCCAAAAATTATTTTCATTAGCTTGAGCTGGTCTAAAGGTGCTTGGACTAATGATATGAGGTTCTAGAATTTTTTAGAATTTTGGAAAATTGATTTTGAATCATTATAAGTTGAGTAATACCAATTCTTGTATGACTAGATAGTAATGTGCATGTTAAAAATTAAATTGTTTAATTTACCATCATTATAATTTATTTTGAAGATGGATTAATTATGAATTAAGTCTGGAAATATGAAATTTAATTTAATGTGATTAAATATTACAATCCATATTAAAATTACATACAAATAGAATTGGCTAAATCAATATAAGTAGGGAATTTCAGTTCAAGTATTGAAACCGGTTTTTCTAATTGTAATCAAAATGTAATTATCTAATTTACCTTTATTTTATGTATTAGAAAATGCATGCTAGGGGTGTATAGATTGCATGATGGATGATTATGGATTTAAACCCAATGTAATTGAGTATGCATAGTGTAATACCCAATAACTAAGGCCTAGTCATTATGCATGAATACATGACACACATGTATATATAAATTAGATTTAATATTATAATGAAATTATAATTAAGGTATATTTAAGGTATATGTAGGGTATAATTAAGGTATATTAGTCTGTTTTGATTTCGGTTTCAAAAAAGGGACAAAATAAATTAATAATTATGAAAAATTAAAGTGTCATGACCGTGACAATCAAAAAAGATGGATAAATATGACTATTTGAAGTCGGTTGCTACAGTAACTTTGCATGGCCGTGAAAGGTGACTATATAAAGTTTTTTCCACGATCTTATCACCATTTTTCATCATCTTTTTCATCCTCAAACCCCAAACCCCTTTCACTCACAACTAAGAACACCAAGAGAGTGATTCTTCATGGTTTTTTAGTGATTTAACATTAAATCAATAAAGAAAACAAGATTAAAGCAAGATTTGAAGAAATCATCATCTTTGGTGAGACTTTGGAGGAGAGGGAAAGTTGGTGCAAGAGAGCCCATGAGTTCCTTGCATGATCAAGGGGTTATTTCTGCTTTCAAGAGGTAAGAAAATCCAAGAAGATCATCTCTTTGTTGTGATTATGAAGTTATATGGAAAGATTATGTTGGTTGGTGTGGAAACCCTTGGAGAAAGGTGAAGGGTGGTTGGATTTTTGTAAGTGTTTGTGATTTAAGAAGTTATTGGAAGTGAGGTACCATTATATGGAGTAGAAATCATGCATTATAACCATAGTTTAAGAAACATGGGTTAGTTTTATATGTTTGTCATACTACCATAGACTTAGCATTTGATATATGGTATTGTCTGTGATAGGAAGACAAGAGGGAGGAGATCGACAAGGAGAGTAGATAGCTCCTTAGTTGAGTTTTTCTGAAGCTCCTAATAAAGGTTTGTACATATAAGCATTGTTATTTGCCCCTTAAATGTCATAATTGCATATATAAAATGAAATATGCGCTTATATGTTGTTGAACATGCTTATTTTTTAAGAAATATGATATTGTATAAAATGAAAGCATAACATGGCATGACCAAATGTTAGAAGGTTAATTAGAGTATTTGAATATGTATAAATATAGTTATAAGTATGAAAATAGCAAATGTGTTATAGAGGGTACAATGCATGTATAAAACGTGTGTTGTGAACTTAGTTTTGACCCATTTTGGGGGTTTATTTGAGTTATGATAACTTATTTGTTTTGGTGTCTAATGACCATGGATGAGTTCTATGCATGTTTAAGAAGTGATTAGAAGTGGAATTTCAATAAAATTTGACCATAGACACAAGTTAGGACCTTTCACAACCGGTGTCACAACCATATTGAATTTGTCATGACCGTGACAACACTGTTCATAGCTGATGGAAAATAGAGGCAGTAGCCTTCACGACCAGGTGTCACGACCAATCATGGCCGTGACAACACTATTTGCAGCAATAGTAACCTATATTTTAATGATGTTTTGGTGGATCCGAAACATGCCAAATATGCATAAATGTCATAATATGATGTAAAAACATATGAAAACATATTAATAAGTATAAATGTGATTTATGAACATGCATGAAGTATAAATAATATGATGGAAGCAAGAAGAATGAGATTGAACAAAGGGTTACTTTGTATAGATGCTCATTTTTCCACCTGATGACTACTTTAGGATAGATGATACACCATAAAGGGGATAAATGATATGTATCGCTACGAGGTATGAGAAGGGAACATGGTTGCTAGCCCTGGACTGGGTGCTCCTACTCCCGGCACTTATATCCATTATTATACTCAGTCTTTTAACTTGAGGAGCTTGGATAAGCATGCAGGATACAGTGGGTATGTAGGATGTCTGACTCAGGACTGGGAGCACCTACTTTATTACCCTATATAGAGAGTGAGTAGCATGACTAGCCCTGTACTAGGTGCACTTACTTCACACCCTGTATCTGGTCAGTCTGGGAAATGAGGTTTGGGCTATATTTATCAAAGTTGCTTATTGAAAAGAAAATAAACATGATAGATATGATTGATGATAAGAGGTTAATGGCATAAATAATGGTAAAAAGGTTAAGGCATATAATATAAAATAAACACAGACATTGTATGCATATGATATAGCAATTCTATAGCTTTCATAAACATGATATAATGTTCATAATGCCATGATAAAAGATGTAATGACATTATATATGTTATGCCTTGTTTATATGTTTGCATGGGAAAATCCCAATGCCTATATATACTATTAAGCTAGAGATAGCTTAGCGTGAGTTTTTTTCATGCAAGTCGATGAGCTTGTAGATAGCAAAGTTGAAGGAAAAGAAGTCTGCCAGAGCCCATATCAAAAGAAGTCATTTGAGACCCAGTTTGTGGGTCTAAATTATCAAGTTTTGTATTTTGTACATCCATGCATATGGGTACTATAGAAACAGCTTGTATATGACATTTTATTAGATATATGTATTATATACATGTATGGGGCTTAAGCCCAAAACTATATATGATGTGGAAAAAAAATATATAGTAACTCAGAATATGAATAATCAGTAATAGGGAATGATAAGCAAAGATAGTGACATTTTATCTATATAATGAGATTGTTCCTATTATCGGATGAAATAATAGGCATAGTCTTATTATATAGGTAGGGCAACACAATGGTTATTTTTTATTTATAGTAAATAAGGCATATGTCTCTGCCCTCCTTATTTCTCGAATATTTCTCTTTTCATCACACTCTCCTCAAATGTAACTTGAGGTTTTCTTTTTAAAAATATGTAATTATATTACATAGGATTATGAAATATGGAGATACCAAAGGAGCAAGAAGGAAGGAGGAGGTGTCACAAAGATGAAGACTTAGAAATAGGGATTTTGAATTTCTATTTTGGGTTGTAACTCATGCATATTCCTAGGTGTGACCTAATCAATTCCCTTTGGCTCAAGAAATTGATTGTAGAATGTCTATAATCATGTCATATAGTTAATGTAACTATATTTATGTATTCTTGTAATGATGAATGTATAATGCATGCTAGTTAAATAGATGAGACTAAATTAAGAAAATCCCTAGCTTTATTAATATTAAAGGTAACGTCTTCAATTAATATTGCATGAATGAGAGTTCTTTTAGAGTTAGGATTGTTAGGCAAACCCAAGCCAGCTCTACAAGAATATGTTCATACCATGGAAATATAATTTCATAATTAATGGGTTAGCTTTAATTAGATGCATTAGCTTATTGGGCAAATCCAATGTTAATATGGATAGAGATGAAATTGGGTAGTGTATATGAGATATACACACATCAAGAGTTGATAGCCCAATATAGGTGCACACATCAACAATTGATAGCACTATATTCGATAGTTACATGAGAATGCAATTGGTATGGATCAGATGCCTACCTTTGGACCTAAGGTGGCTTGTTGGGCAAATCCAAGGTCATTCTTAGAGACATTGGATATTGACCCACTAGGAGGACTTCTAATGGGTTCTCTCGGATTCATAGTAAGGGCTATGGATTCGCAATAAAAAAAGTGGGAGCTATAATGCGTATTATTAAAGACCTAATAATTATGCATTTTTCATATACATATCTAACATACTCTCTTTACATCTAGGTTGTTAGAATCATCACACCATGTCATCAAATATGAATTTCCGATCGATCTTAGATGCAAACAAATTGATAAGGCCAAACTTCTTGGACTGGCTTGGAAACTTGAGAATAGTTCTCAAGACTGAAAAAATAGGCTATGTCCTAGATGAGCCACTTTCTGATCCCTCTATTGCTGATGTTTCTGAAGAAGTTCAAAAGGCATACAAGAAACATCTAGATGATAGTGAGTTGGCGGGCTATATCATGCTCGCCTCTATGTCATCTGAGCTTTAGAAGCAGCACAAGGCTATGGATGCTACTATCATAGTTTACCATCTTAGGGAACTCTCCGATGAGCAAGCTAGATCCGAACAATTCGAGATCTCCAAGCTGCTCATCTGCTCTAAGATTGTTGAAGGGATACCTCCAGTGCAAATGCATTAAATATGAATAGATATATTGATAGATTGGGTCAATTAGTTGTGATGGATCATGAATTAGGTATTGACTTAATTATCACCAGCTTGCTTAATAGTTATGCACACTTTATGCTTAACTATAGGATGAAAAAGATTACATTCACTATACATAAGCTTATCAATATGTTCAAAATAGTTAAGCCTTTTGTTAAGAAGGAAAGCAAGGTTGTGATTTAGTGGACTCTTGAAGTTCAAAGAAGAAAAACAAGAAGAAGAAGTAGTCCACTAAGCCCAAGGGAGGTGTGGCCAAGATGAAGGCCAAAGAGACTGCCCCTAAAAAGGACTTGCTTTCATTATAGCAAGGATGGCTATTAGAAAAGAAATTGCAAGGCCTATTTGGAGTCCTTAAAGAAGAAGGCATATGATGCTCCATCTACTTCAGGCATTTTTGTCATTAAGGTTAATATTGTTTCTAACAATAATATATGGGTATTAGATACCGGTTATGGCTCACACATATGCATTGATATGCAAGGTCTAAAGAATAGTAGATAGCTCAATAAGGGAGAGTCAGACTTACGCATCGGTAATGGAGCAAAGGTTGCTACATTAGCTGTAAAGACATATGTTTTGACTCAACCTAGTGGACTTGTATTAAATTTGGACAATTGTTTTTATGTACCTATTTTAACTAAGAACATTATTTCTGTTTCTTATTTGAATAAGAATGATTTCCATTTAATTTTTAGTAGCAATAGTTGTTCTATATTGAATGGTGTTCTTTATGTTAGTGGTATATTATGCAATGGAATATACATATTAGATATGTCTAGTTCAATTTTAAATATCAATAATAATAAAAGACAAAAACTAGATAATTTGAAATCATCTTCCTTATAGCATTGACACCTTGGCCATATAAGTGAGAGGTGCATGACTAAGCTATACAGAAGTGGTAGATTAGAGTAATTTGATTATGAATCATATGACATATGCAAATATTACTTATTAGGCAAGATGATAAAGTTACCCTTTAAGGGAAAGGGTGAATGTGCTAGTGGGCCATTAGGCCTAATACACTCAGATGTATGTGGTCCAATGTCCATATATACTAGAGGTGGTTTCATCTACTTTATTACCTTTATTGATGATGATTCACAATATGGGTACTTGTATCTTATGAGATACAAATATGAAGCCTTTGAAAAGTTCAAAGAATTCAGAAATGAAGTACATAAACAACTTGGTAAAAATATTAACACACATCGATTAGATCGAGGTGGTGAATACTTAAGCCATGAGTTTATAGATTATCTTAGGGATAGTGGGATATTATCCCAATGGACTCCACCATACATGTCACAACACAACGGTATGGCTGAAAGTAGAAACTGAACCTTGTTAAACATAGTGAGGTCTATGATAGGCCAAACGGACCTGCCCAAATCCTTTTAGGGTTATGCACTTGAGACTGCTATTTACATTCTAAATAGAGTCTCGTCAAAGTCAGTTGATCTTACTCCATATGAGATATGGACTAATAAGAAGTTGTATCTTTCTCACAAGAAAGTATGAGGTTGTCCTGCTTATATGAAGCAGATTATGTTAGATAAGCTAGAGGCTAAATCTGATAAGTGTCTGTTTATAGGATATCCTAAAGAAACGATTGAATATCAGTTCTACAACTCTTTTGACCAAAAGGTGTTTCTTTCAAAGCATATTATTTTTTTAGGGAAAGAGTTTCTTCTAAAAAGAGATAGTTAAAGCAGGATTGAACTTGAATAAGTTCAAGATGCTCAAACAGACGCAGATCAATTGCCTAAACCTGAGTCTATTATTCATATAGATGAAGTAGTAGCTGGATCTTCCGAAGCACAATTTCTTATTAGTGAATAGAAGGACATATTGATCATAGAAAATGATGAGCCTACAATCTACGAGGAAGTTCTGAATAGTTCAAAATATGACAAATGGCTTGCAGCCATGAAGTCAGAAATGGATCCAATGTACGAAAACCAAGTGTGGACTTTGGTTGACCCACCCAAAAGGATAAAATCCATAGGGTGCAAATGGGTTTTCAAGAAGAAGACTAATATGGAAGGTAATATGGTTACCTATAAGGCTAGGCTAGTAGCTAAAGGTTATCGTCAAAGAGAAGGAATTGATTATGATGAAACTTTTAGTCTAGTAGATATGCTCAAATCCATAAGAAAACTCCTATTGATGCTCATTATAACTATGAGATTTGGCAAATGGATGTGAAAATGACTTTCCTTAACAGAAGCCTTATTGAGGATGTGTACATAACATAATTAGATGGATTCATATCTAAAGATGGAAATAAAGTATGCAAGCTTCAAAGATCTATTTACAAATTGAAGAAAGCGTCTAGGAGTTAGAATATTTGATTTGATGAGACAATCAAAGAGTTTAGTTTCTCATAAAATATGGATTAGCCTTATATGTAAAAGAAGGTTAGTGGGAGTGCAGTCATGTTCGTAGTGTTATATGTAGATGACATACTCCTTATAGGAAATGACGTCTTGGTCTTACAATCTATCAAAATATGGTTATCTAAGAATTTCTCCATGAATGTCCTTAGAGAAGTAACCTATATTTTGGAGATAAGGATCCAAGAGGTTGCTTGTTCTTTCACAGTCAATATACATATACAATATGCTAAAGAGGTTTAGCATGGAGTAGTCCAAGCGAAGATTCATTCCTATTACCTATGGGATGACCCTCTTAAAATTGGTATCTATAGACACAAGATGAAAGGACTCGTATGAGTTTGATCACATATGGATCTGCTATAGGATCAATCATGTATGTTGTGATATATATGAGGCTAGATATACCATATGCTTTAAGTGTCATGAGCAGATACCAATTCGACCATGGTGAGGGTCATTGGGTGGTAGTTAAGAATATCCTTATGTACTTAAGAAGGACTAAGGTTGTATTCTTGGTATATGAAAATGGAGATCTTACTGTAAATGGGTATACAGATGCCAGCTTCCAGTCAGATAGAGATGGAGATCTCAATCAGGCTATGTATTCACATCAAATAATGAGCAATCAGTTGGAAGAGTTCCAAATGAGAGACGACTGTTGATTCAACAATTGAAGCAGAGTACCTTGCAACTTCCAATGTGGCTAAGGAAGTGGTATGGATAAAGAAATTCATCATAGAACTAGGAGTGATTCCTAGCATTATTGATTTGGTACAGTTGTATTATGATAACAACAGAGCTATTGTGCAGGCAAAGGAGCCACGATATCATTTGAAGTCCAAATATGTGCCTAGGAGATACCATTTGATTAAAGAAATCATAAGTAGAAATGATGTAAAGATAGAGAGAATGCCCACTGATCAGAATATTATTGATCCACTAACTAAGCCACTTTCCCAAAAGAAAAATGATTCTTATGTACTCGCCTTTGGTATTAGATATAAGGCAATTGGCTTTAATGCAAGTGGGAGATTGTTAGATAAATGCTGTAAAGGCAAAAACCTTTAACACTTGTTGTACAATTTATTATTATTAATAAAAAAGGCATTTTCATTAATTTGATGTTCATTTGTTATATGAATTGATGTTGATCTTAAATCAATTAATAAAGTCCTTAATACATAACATAGCATGAAGAAAATTATGATGAGATTATGATGATAAGATTCATATAATGTGTAATTATGTTAGTATCTAAATTATCCATAATCATACAATCAATAAGACGGGGCATTATTGATCTGGATAAACTAGCACATGTTATACTCCTGATTGGATCAAGCAGTAGATCTTATAAGCTATAAGCATGAGATGTTCAGAGTTAACATATGGATGCTTACTAAGAGTAGTCAAGTACATTAGATGATTTGCTATGAGACAATTATATGGATTATCTATTCAAATGTCAATAATAGTCTCATCATAGCAATGGTGCAAGTATTCTTAAACTTGAGGTACTCAAGGATATCTTGGATATTGATTATGTGCTTTGATTCCATTCCTTGTTACCTCATAGAGATTGCTCATAGGGTGGTGATTGGGTATAGCCTAAGGTATTCAAAGATAATTGGGTAGCCGATAAAGGATTCACCATTACTGATAGAAGGAGTGTATACCCACGGCCTCTTGTTGGGATCATTACTCGAGAATCTCTGGCTAGAGTGGAAATGTCATGAAGATGGTCTTCAGTGACATGTCTAATTGAATAATAAGTCCCAGTGAGAAGATCTAACATCACTTGGGCTAGATGTGAAATAGTTAGTCTAGTGAGAGTTGACACAAAGTTCATGCTCTAAACCAAGTGAGGTATAGGTTGGTGAAAGGACGAATTGCACAGTTATTGTCTATGGAAAGGTTTGTAGTCAAACCATTGACTTTCCGATCAATTAGAGGTCATGATGTGTTGCTAGATATAACTCATGACTTGCTCGATATCAAACATTGATTCATATGGCCAACATAATCGGGAGGCTAATAGGTCACACACTTTGAAGATATGAAGGAGGAATGAAATGATCTTGGATGGGATCCAAAAATATGAGAGAATTATCTGGCGTTGAATTGTGATAGATCTGCGAAAAAATTCAAAAGAAAAAATTGCTCGGAGAGGTCATGAGCCTGTGCGAGTAGGCTGGGCTGTTAGGGCCAGCACTGCTATCACGTGCGCTGGTATTGATTTTTTAGCCGATTGGCCAAACTTCCCATTTTGGTCCCTATTCCTATTTTGGTATTTCGGCAACTTAGGCTATTCCGAAAACACCTATAAATAGGGTTTTACACCAGAAAACCTGAGTAGCCATCATATAAAATTAAAAGTTAATTTTCTTAAACTTTTCTCTCAAAGAACAATTATTTTGCAAGCACAAAATAATTGTTCAAGGCTATTTTCCTAAGAGGTTTTCTTCTTCAACCTTCATATGGATCACCATGAGTTTGGATTGATATGGCTTGCGACAACCCGACAAGAAGAAAAAGTGAAAATAAGCAAGAAAATCAAAGGTAAAATCTTTAAACCTCTTTTTGGTAAAAATAATTTTGATGACACAAGTCATATCTTTTGGTTTGGGTTTTTTTTATTTTATTTCTTTGCTGCGTTTTTATGTATAAGATAAATATAAAAAATGTAACACAAAAATATGTTAAGCTAAGTACAAGAGCTTCAAGTTATTAGCCATAATATTCATGCAGAAAGGATGAACTTAAGTGAAACATTCAAGTGGCTGCCATTATAGAAAAATTACCTTTTAGCTAGAAGGACTTCAAAAACTACCTTATACATAAGCATAAAGAGATGAATATAGAAAAGCTGATTGTTAAACTTTGTATTGAAGAAGATAATAGAATGTTGGAAAAAGAAAATGGGGGGGGGGGGGGCGCGATGAATCCTTCCAAGGATGAAGAGAACATTATCGAATATGGACAAAGTTCCAAGAAGAAGAAAAACAAATACATTGATGAGTCCAAGATGGGACCCAAAGGCAGAATTTCTAAAAAGAAATTCCAATGCAAATGCTTAAATTGTGTCAAGATAGGTCACAATGCTTCTGATTGAATGTTGTCAAAGAAGAAGAAGAGCAATGAAGCAATTCTTTTGCAAAATATTGCTCAATAGGTCTTTGATATCAATCTTACTGCTATTATATCAAAGATGAACCCGATTAGGTCTAACCTAAAGGAGGTGGATTGATATTAGTGCTATAAAACATGTGTGCTTTGAATGATAGATGTTCTCTACCTTCAAACCAAATAGTGGAGAAAATTTATAAATAGGTGTTGAAGATGGCTTAGAGAAAGGAGTTGACTCTAAACAATGTCTTGTTTATGCTTGATATTTGTAAGAATTTGGTATTAGATTCATTACTAAACAAGCATGGATTTCTATAGTCTTTAAGTCAGACAAGACTATTTTGTCTAAGGATGGAATGTGTGTGGGCAGAGAGTATGTTATTGATGGACTTTTTGAGCTAAATGTTTGTTATTAAATGTATTAATGAAAGTTCATCTTTTATTTACTTGCTTGAGTCTTACAATTTATGGTATGATTGACTGAGATATGTTAATAATAATGATTTGAGAAGGCTAATTAACTTTGATCACATCCTAACGTTTATATGGATTCAAAATATAAATGTGAAGTTTGTGTTGAGGCAAAATTAACCAGGTCATCTTTTCAAATAGTTGAAAGAAAAAATGAACCACTTGACTTAATGCACAATGATATATGCAATTTAAAATTTGTTCAAACAATGGGTGATAACAAATATTTTATCACATTTTATTGATAATTGCACGAAATATTGTTATGTATATTTGCTTAAAAAGCAAGGATGAGCCTACAGAGAAATTTAAGCTTTATAAATTGAAGTTGAAGATCAACTAAATAGAAAAATCTAGGTATTGAAAAGTGATCATAGTGGTGAATATGAAGCACCATTTAGAGAATTTTGTGCATAAAATGGAATTATATACAAAACCACAACACTTTATTCTCTTTAGTCAAACAGTGTGGCTGAAAGGAAAAATTGTATCTTGAAAGAAATGATGAACGCAATGCTGATAAGTTTTGGGATGCCTAAAGACATATGGAGGGAAACCATATTGTCGATAATTATCTTTTAAATAAACTACCCTGAAACAAACAAGAGAAACCTCATTATGAATTATGGAAAGGTAGAAAACCTTCAATTAAATATTTGCGAGTGAGGATGTGTCTTTCTAAAATGGCTATTCTGACACTAAAGAAAGTAAAAATGGGGCCAAAATTAGTTGATTGTGTTTTCATTGGTTATGCATATAATAATAGTGCTTTTATCGATTTCTTGTGCATGAATAATAAATTCTTGAAATAAATAAGAACATGATAATCAAATCAAGGAATGCATCGTTCTTTGGACATAATTTCCTTATAAAATTTTAGAAGAGAAAAATTCATCCAAATGAGATCTTTAGATTATTACTGAAAATAGTCAAAACCAATTTAGGAAAAAGAAATTGGTTTTGAAGATAAGCCAACTGAGATAGAGCTTAGGCGTAGTAAGAGAGCAAGGATGTAAAAATCTTTTAGACTAGATTTTTGGACATACATACTAGAGGCAGAACCTTAAATTTACACATAAACTATAAATTCTTCAAAATGTCTTTTTTGGAATTAGGCCATTAAGAGTAAAGTAGACTATATTTTGCAAAATCATACATGGGAACTATTAAACTTATATATAAGATTTAAACCGCTAAGATATAATCTTCAAAAGATGAAGAAAGATGGTTCAATTTATAAATACAAAGCTAAGCTTATGAATAAAGGTTACAAACAAAAGGAAAGCCTAGATTACTTTAATACATTTCTCCTATAATCAGAATAAATTCTATTAGGAAGATTATTGCGATTTCTGCGTTTACACAATCATAAAATATATCAAGTGGATGTCAAAACTATTTTCCTAAACGGAGAGTTGGATGAACAAATATATATTGATACAACCTGAATGTTTCATTGTCCTAGGACAAGAAAATAAGTATAGATTAGTTAAATCTTTATATGGATTGAAACAAGCGTAAAATAATGGCATGAAAAATTCGATAGTGCAATACTATCTAATGATTTTAAAATCAATTAGTGTGATAAATGCATTCATGTCAAAAACATTGCTAATGATTATGTCATATTGTATCTGTGTGTTGATGACATATTAATTATTGGTAGTAATGAAAAATAGTCAAGTCTACCAAAGATATGTTAAACTCAATGTTTGACATGAAAGATATTAGATTAGCATATGTGATTCTGGAAATAGAACTCTCAAAGTCAAACACATTATGTGGATAAAATACTTGGTAAATTTGATAAGAATGATACAAGTATATCTGGAACTTCATTGGATTTGAGTCTCTGTCTATCTAAGAATAGAGGAAAAAATGTGTCTCAAGTAGAATATGCTTATATAATTGGCAGTCTTATGTACTTAATGAGTTGTACACAATCAAATATTGCTTATACAATAAGCAAACTGAGTCGATACACCAATAATATATGAACTAATCACTGGAAAGGAATCATAAGAGTACTTAAGTACTTGAAGTATACTCGTGAGTATGGACTGCATTATACTAGATATTTAGTTGTCATAGAAGGTTATAGTGATGCAATCTAGATTTCTAATGTAAAAGATTCAAAATATACTAGTGGTTGTATGTTTATACTAGCAGGTGCAGTTGTGGCATGGAAATATTCTAAACAAATAGTTATAGCTAGATCTACAATGGAATTTGAGTTTATTGCATTAGATAAATATGCTGAAGAAGTTGAATGACTACTCAATTTCTTAGAAGATATTATGAAATGAGAAAGTCTTGTGCTACCGATTTGTATATATTAGGATAGTCAATCTGCAATTAGAAGGAAACAAAATAACATATATAATGGTCAGTTTAGACACATCCGTAATAGACATAATATCATTAGATAACTACTCTCAACTAAAGTTACCACTGTTAATTATGTAAAATTAAAGGATAATATTACAAATCTACTAATTAAATGGTTAAATCAAGAGTTAGTTGATAAGCATCAAGAGGAATGAGACTTAAGCCAGTAAGACTCAACCTAGTTGATTGGAGATCTCAAAATCTAGGTTAAAACGGATAACATAATTTTAAAAATGTGGTGAGATCAATATGGGGGGTGACACTAGTGATATTCTTGAATAAAGGTTAAGTTACGCTTTTAATGATACTTATAAGATATCACCCATTTGAAAGAACCAGTCAGATGTTTAAGACCAAAATAAGCATAACATTGAGAACTGAATTGTGTCAAAAGAGATTATTATATGAAGTATATTATCATTCACTATTGTAGTTAAATAGTTCAATGATATGATGTCAACTAATTAGTTAGTAAAGTAAATGTACTCTCATAAGAGAAGGTTTAAAGGGTAATATCTACATATCGTATACCGATTTTAATTACCAATATCTATTGTATAGTTGACTTTATTCATCTTACTTTTTGGTTAATTTTATTCATGTGGGGATTGTTGGAAAATTATGGTTAATTCACCATTTTGATAGCAAAATTTTAGTGGCTCACACAACTCGGTTTTGGTAGAATCACCCAGCTTCGTATTCTTTAACACGAGAACTATGAATTTTAATGTTCATATGCTCAAAATCGTGAATGAGTAAACAAAAAATTTTACAAAGAAAAGAAAGGAAAGGTGGGTTATCCTATATATAAAAAATGTGATGTTCGGGGGAGGGTTTATATAGAAAGGTTCATCCTTTCAATGTTAAGTAAATAGTTTGAAAGGCTCTATTTCGCTCACATAGGCGTAAGTGGTGCAAATTTATGGTTTGAATCAAAGGTCAATGCGTATGTGCACAACTTGTGCACACGAATGCCAAACTGCAATACCATGGTTCGGGCCTAGCGTAACTTTTAATTTTTTTTAATTCTTAATAATTGAAGCTCATCACATGCTCGCCAAGTGCGTCATATGCGGGATGTGCCTTAGAGATGTTGGGACGCGCAGGCTTCTATCACACCCGTGATAGAAAGGTCATTGGGTAAGCGCGGGCACTATGAAGATCTCTCATGCTCGTGTTGTTTTGTCACACTCACAATAGAAAGGTAATCAAAATTTTCTATTGCACCCGTGATGATTGTTGCCCATGCGATATAGGTTTTTATAAGATTGATTATTGAGCATCTGTTGTTACTAGAATCATACTGAACCTAATCTTAAACCTTAAGCCTAAATCTTTGTCCTTCAAAGAATAAAATAAAAGAACAGCTTGCTAACTAATACAATAAGAAGCAGCAACGATGAGCAAATTAGAAAGCCCATATGGCTATGGACAATGAGTAATGGAAGCCCAACGACGGAATAAATGATGGTGAGCAGTGATAGCCCTACTAGGATGGTGGGGGATAAGAGGAAGAAATAAATTAAGCAACAATGCTTAATTAGCTAGGTTTTGGTGAAAGAATAAGAGATAGAGTAGGGCATGAGAGTAAACGACATGTGAAAAATAAAAAAATGAAAAGCCTATATGTGTGCATTTCTTACCACAACTAATGTATATGATTAAAAATAAGTGTTGGTTGCAGGTTGCGATCGATGCATATACTCAAGCCTAACTTTTATGTGTTGATTTCACTACAATAACCAAAGCATGTGCATATATTTTTGCAGAAGCTATTGGTGTTCATGAGGTGTTATTTGTAATATGTATATATTTTTGTTAAAGTTGACTCATATGACATTATATTAATATCATATTTTGTACTAATACGAGCTAATATGAACTTATTTTTACCTTTAAAAAAAGTTAAGTTCAGTGTAAATCAATACACACTCTTAAAAAGTATTACTTGGTTAGCCTCATATTTAGTTATCGTTCCCTAACTTATCGCCTAAGCATATTCCCCACTTTTAATTTGTAACACAAAAATGCCCCCACTATTATTTATATAAAAAAAAATTCTTCTAACATATTATAGTAGTTTTATAGATTAAAATATTAAGGATTAAACGACACAATTTTCAATAATAATAATAATAAATTACAATTATTATTATTATTATTATTATTATTATTATTTAAAGCTCATGCCCAACTGTTATATAATAATTTGTAAATGGACATACTACACAACCTAAAATGGTAATTCGGGTTATTACTAGTAGTTGGTGCATAGATTTATAAGTCTCTTCATTCATCATTCCTCTCTAATATGGTATTGAGAAGTTAGCACCTCAAGCTAACACATCTCTAAATTTAAGTTCTTTACATTCAACCCATAATCTCTCTCGTGTATTTTTTTGTTGTGAGATTTGCCTATAAATATTATAATTCAACCCCCCATATGGAACTTTGCATTCTCGTTGAGGTTTGCTCTATCATTGACCAAGATTACACATAAAGTGGCTCTAATTCTAAATTGTAACAGTTCATACACAATTGTTCCGTAACAACATGTTAAAGGTCAAACCACACTACCTAAATTGGTTGCATAAACTTATAAACCTCTCTTCCTTTATTTTTTTTTTCAATGTAAGATTGAGAAGTTAGAACTTCAAGCTAGCTCCTCTCAAGGTTTATGTTCTTTATATTTGGCCTAGAATCTATCTCGTATTATATCGATGTGAGATTTACTGAGAGATGTTATACATAATAATTTTAATAATTGGACTAATTACCAAAAAATATCCAAACTATTGGCTTGTTAACAATTTTGGCACTTCCTATTAAAATTTGCAAAATAATACACAATCTTTCTTTCTTTTTTCAAAACTAACTTCCAATCAGAAAATGTTGTGGTTTTGTCTTATATGGTAGCCAAATATTTTTTTAATAAAAAAAAAAGATGAGTCATCATACATTTAATAACTCATCAAACTATTATGCCAAATTTATACTCTAAAGAAAAATAAGGACAAGGAAAACGTTTATCTCCGTTCCATCTCCTTCTTCATTTGCTTGACGAGTCTTCTTCTTCCTTTGATCATGTCTTTCTTCTTCTTTTTTTCCCTTTTTTTTTTCTACACGTTAAATGCACTTGTAAAGAGAGATTGAACTGCATTTAAGATCCAAACTTTAGCTTTTATAAAAATACTTTACAGATTTGGAGTGGGAACAACTTAAAGAATAACTAAAAAAAATAAATACAGGTAGATGCCAAAAGCCTAGTCCGTTAACTCTAGACTCTAGTGGCTTTCGTTGATGAGTTTTTTGGTAGCATCTTTGAGTTCATTGATATCAAACTCGATCAAATCGGCCTTTGCTTCCTCATTAGCCATTTTTAAATAATCCACTCTCTATCTCTCTCTCTCTCTCTCTTTTAGTGTGTTGTACTAAAACACTGAGAAATCCAATACTAGAAAGGAAAGAGCTTTAGATCTAAAGCTAGCAAGCTCCCAAAATCCTAGCTTCAAGGACAATCTAGTTAAGTTTTTTTTTGCTGATGTTGTTGTGAAGGCTTAGCTTTGTTACTATTTCTTGATTTTTATATTAATGTAACTTCGTTGATTATGCGGAGTAGTTTTTGGCTATTGGATTGTATTAGGTCTTTTAGTTCAAGTTATTAGGGAGAGAGGTCTGAGTGGTTTTGAAGTTCTTCAGCTTGATTCAATGAATGTGAGGTTTATTGCGGTTGATTCTTAATTATGGATTCTTAATTATGGATCCTTTTTGGTTTTTCTATGATTGATGAGAAATGGCTTGCGAATTTTGTGTATTTGTGATAGTGGAATTCTCTAGTGGAGGAGGAGGAAGAAATGGAGGAGAAAGAGTTTTAATTTTTTTTATTAGTTTATAACTTAATTTTTTATTTTTTTAAAATTATAAATTTGTCCTAAAAATTATAAATTTTATCGCTAGAAGCTTTTTTTAAAAAAGAATGAAAAGTTATGTATTTTTTTTTTTGTAAATTTTGATAGAATGTGCCAAAATTGTTAAATAGCCTATAATTTAGAAATATTTAGGTAATTACCCTTAATAAAAATAATATATATATTTTTCTATTTATATAATTATCAACTATCTAGCTTCTCTAATAGGCTATTCTAGAATTCATGAACAATATTATGTTGTATTATAATCTCTGCAATTTTAAAGTTCATGTTATTTAGTAAAAATATATTCGTTAATTTTAGAAAAAATTATTATTAATCTTTTGAGCTTTGACATATTATGTAATACTCTGTTAAGTTCAAAAATTATATGATTTGCTTTTTCTATATCTATGTTAAACTTTGTAATCATTCTGTTCAATTTTAAAATATTTACTATTAGTCAGAAATAACATATTATTTTACTTAGGAGATACTAGTATAATGTTAAATTTCAGATAATATTAGTACAATATATCAAATTTGAGAGATACTAATACAGTAGGTTAAATTTTTTTTATCATTTTACTACAATATAATACATTTCTAATATAAAATATAATGAAAAAACGTATTAGTAGAATATAAAAAATCAGAGAAGATAAATTATATAATTTTTTAAATCTAAAAAAATATCAGTACAATATATTAAATTTGGAGGAGTAAATAGTAATTTTTTCTTAATTTTGTTATTAAAGCTTCCACTTTTAAATGTCTTAAAAGTAAAAAATAATTTTGTTTCTTTTTTGAAATTCTTTTTTTACTTGCACCCAATTCCATCATTCATAACAAACGCAAAATTTATATTATTATTAAAAAAAGGTGCCATAGATATATTCTGACTCGGCATCGTCTAACCCACTTACTATCTCTAGATCATCGCTCCTCTCTCTAACCCCAAATTCCAAACCCTAACCCTAAAAGAGTACAAAATTTATCACATGAAATTCGAGTCTAACGCAACCTCTGGATTCCTAAGGAAATTGCATATTAAAGTAAAAGAAGGCTTAATTTGATGATTATAATCAAGTTATTGTTAAGCTCTTGTAAACTCTAGCAATTCTCTCGCAACTGTCGCCGTTTATAAATTTATGGAGGGCGCTGCGGCGGAGGATCTTGGAGCCCCAGAGTCATGGGAGGTGGCCGATTTGGACGACACGATGAGCCGTTTGATGCTCAGGGATTCGAAGAACGACTCCAAACAATCTCCTCATGAGCCGGACGCCGATACTTCCGTTCATTCGGTTTCGGTGTTGGGGTCAGGGTCTTTAGCTGCGGGTACCGGTAATGGTGACAAAGTGTCGGACGATGTACTTAACCAGGTCGATCAGTTCCTTCGTGAAGCCTTGCAGAACCCACGTGAGAGGCTTTCCGGTAAGTTTATCCTTTTTTTTTTTTAAATACATAGTCATGGTATTCCAGCTGAAGTTGGATTGCTTATTGGGATGGATCGTTTTGTTAAATTTTTGACTGTGTAATGTTGTTAAAATCTGTTTTGACTTGGTGCTTTTTGTTCAATTTTGGGGTCTGATAGCAGGTTTTGCTGTTGGAGGTGAAAAATTTACCTATTTATTTGATATTAGAATATAAATCAAGCCTTTGTGGGAAGCTTTAAGCGGATTTAGCTTCCTTCAAAGCTGACCTGCTTGCTTGCTTTTCCTTGTTTAATTAATGACATGATGAAAGAGTCATTTGTCACCAATGGTGATTAACAACCTTTAGAATCAATGAGAACTTTTCATCCAAAAGCTAGGGATTTGAGATTGTGAAAATTATCTTCTTATTATGTTTGAGATTACAAACACCAGCACAAGTTCCACCCACCCAAGAAATGCCCAAGCAAGAATAAGTTAGTTTGCATAATTTCTTAGCATGTCTGTTTGGGTATAATTAAGCAACATTTAATATACTTTTCTGCCATAAAAGACTTTATTTAAATTTTGCATTTGGTTTGTCTGCTAGCTTATGAGAGCTATTGATTTTTAAGTTTTTATAGACGTATTAGTTTCTCTCTTTCTCTAGCCCTATCCCATAGGTACAAATCAATAGAGAACCTTTTTTTATATATCTGTATGAATCAATGTTATTATATTCCAATTCTTTCCCGTAAGGAAAATCCATATCTTTTTTATTATTTTTTTTTTCTAAATGTAGTTTGGTGAGTAGTTTTAGCTATAAAATGTTTTGTATATTGATTCTCTCTCGCTCTCTTTTGTTTAGCACATCCTAGTTTCATAGTTGGAGCATGACGGTCCAGTTCAACTTGAATTAGAAGAGTGAGGACCAAATTGGTAATGTGGCATTCATTGGAGGACTTATTACTGAAATGACTTGGGCCATTTTGGTTATTTTCCTCGCTTATAAGTTGCTCCACTTTTTGTTATTCCATCAATGTGGGATTGATTTTCTTCAACACTCTCTCTCAAGTCTAACGGGCATGGCCTAGTTGTGACTTGGCTTTTCATTTTGCTTGGACCTATGTTCCTTTGAGTTTCAGAGGCCTCTAAGTCTCTCTTCTTTTTCCTTGGACTTGCACTCTTTGAACATCAGAGTCCGTAGGTCTAGTTATCTTTTTATGCTTGGGTCTGTTGGGTTTTGAACATGCATCTATACACATAGCAATGAAAATTTAAAATTTATTTAAACCCAAAACCCATGAACGCCCTATGTAATTCATAATTGGAACAAATCATCATACATGGATGGAGATGATTACCTCTTTGTTTTGATTCTTGCTTTCTCAAATTTGCTTCTTATTGGGTTGTCACAAACCATGAGAATCCAAGGGAGGATTGTCTTTAACGATATCCATGCAAATGGAGAAAAAGAAAACCTCAAGGGAGATGAGATGATCAATCAACTATGTGCTAGCAAGATAGATTGATCTTTGAGAGAGTATGGGAGAGATTTAATTGTTTTATCTTAAAGGAGGTTGTCCAGAAAATAGTCTCTAATGAGGTTATCTATATCCTCTAATCATAATTAGAGTAGGGTTGGTGGAACCCTAGGTTTAAGCTATCTAATCTAATTTGGTTGCTAAACCAACATAGTTTGCAATTGTGAACTTACGTTCAAGACTGCAGACATCCTTAGTATCGTGGGACTCGTGCTCGTGAAACCATTTCATGACCCTGAAGTTTTGTGATACCAAAATTGGCATCGAGGTACAATGTGGTTCGCTGTCACTTTTGCAACTGCAAACCCCATCGCGAATACCCTATTTGCAACTACAAAAATGCTTTTGCGATTGCAAACAGATCACAACCATGAAACCTATTTCACGACTGTGAAACTGTCCTAACCCAGTTTTTCTCTTAGTTTTGTATCCGATCCAAAGCCCATTTCACTTCTTTTTCAGACTTTTTATGCATGTGATTCATTAGGTTTTCAACTATGTTGACCACTCAAATTAGCACTTGATCTCGATTAGATTATTAGTGGTGTCTAACAACACATAATGACTCCTAATTGACTTGAAAGTCAATGGTTTGATTGTAAACCCTTCCGTAGACAATTGTTGTGCAGTTCATCCTTTCACCTCTCAATATCTCATTTGGTTTAGAGCATGGACTATGTGTCTACTCCCACTAGACTAACTGTCACATCTAGCCCAAGTGATATTAATTCTTGTCTATGAGACTCATTACTCTATAAGATATATTTTCGAAGACCATCTTTAAGACATGTCCACTTTGGCTAAAGATTTTTGAGCAATGATCTCCACACGAGGCCATAGGTATACTCTCTTTCTATTAGGAGCGGTGAATCCTCTATTGGCTATTCAACTTCAAATACCTCAAGCTGGACAATCGCCACCTTATGAGCGACCTCTAGGAGGTGAGAATAAACAAAGTCAGAGTACAAAATCAGTATCCAAAATAACCTTGAGCACCTCAAGTCTGGTCATCCAATGAGACTATCATTAACATTGAATAGAAAAATCCATGTGATTGTCTCATGACAAGTCATCTAATGTATTTGAGTCATTTGATTATTCTTAGCAAGTATCCTTATGTTAACTCTAAACATCTCATGTCTATAATATATGAGATCAACTGCTTGACCTAGTAAAAAAGTATAACATGTGTTAATCTATCCAGATTAATAATGTCCTATCTTGTTAATCATATGACTAAAGATTATCTAAATACAAATACAATTACACATGATAAGAATCTTACCATCATGATTTTTTTCATGTTGCGTTTCATATCAAGGACTTCATTAAACAGTTTAAGATTTAATCAATTCATACATATATGAATACCATTTGATGAAAAATGCCCTTATTAACAAATGAATATATACATCAAGTACTAAAGGTGATTGCCTTTAGAGCACCTCTCTAATAGGGTATTCTTTACTGAGCTTTTTTGCTTGGATTTTAGGTCTTGGGCCTAGGTCTTTTTGCTAGAATATGAGCTCTTTGTGTTGGACTTTGAATCTTTTATGGGTTGTGAGGCCATTTGGGCTCTAATACCACTTGTTGGAGCATGATGGGCCCGGTCCAACATGATTTGGAGGAGTGAGTTACCAAATTGGTAATTGAGCAAGCATTGGAGGACTTGTTTCCAAAAAGGCTTGGGCCATTTTGGGTATTTGCCTCACTTGCTTACAAGTTCTCCACTTTTTGTTATTTTACCGATGTGGGATTGAATTTCTTCAACATTTACTCCTTTTTTGTGGGGAAAAAGGTTATGAAAAATGGTTTAAAGATAATATGGACTTTGTATCCAGTTAAAAAATTCTTAGTTTCTTTACCTAGATTTCCTTATGTAAGCTCTGTTTATTGCCTACAATTTTTTTCCCCCGACTCTGCATTGTTTGCTGTTTTTGTGTTCAATCTTCTTTAGTGCATAACCTGCTTGTCTCTATAAATAACATGAGAATTTGATAATCAAAGCTTACTTCTTGATGGCCTAAGAAGAATATTTAATATCTTATTGTGTTTATACGATGAAGAGTCTTTTTCCTGGCATGTTTGTAAGGCATCTATTTCAGCTTTTGCTTTGTACTTTTCAGTTGTAGAAAAATGATATCTGGAAAACAAGTTGATGAAACAGAGAAACAATGCTTTTTTTTTTGCCCCCCTTCTGGTTTTCAGCTGTTTGTAGCGAATTGTTTTCACTTTTAAGTCATCAAATAATTAAAATAAACATGTTCTACTAATACAAGTTCTTTTATTTATGGATAACGGAAACCAAATCTATTTTCCTACCAAATAGGCCCTTTTCTTGTTTAGTTTGAAATTTTAGAAAATCAGTTTAGAACCCTTCAAAAACTAAAGCTACAGTTTCATATTTAACCCAATTTTTAATTCTCCTTAGTGTGCCTAGGTTTTTTTTATTTAATCTGGTATTTATTTTTATTCTTTCATTGGACTATATGTGTAGATTTATAGAATGCATTCTTTTTGTATAGAATCATTTTGCAGTTAAATAGAGAATTTCATGAAGTGACTGCCAGTTCCAGCCTTTATCTGTTTTCTAATTGAAAATTTAACTTTTGGTGCCAAAAGTCTTATATTTTGGTAGTATTGGTGGTTCTATCAATTGTTTCTACTGATCAAGATTGCAGGAGTCCATGTCTATTGATATATTCTTCTGCAATGTATTCATCTTACTTCTTATGACCTGAACAACTGCTAGCATGAGCTTCTTTATAAACATTTTGTAACTTTCTTATTTCATTTTATTTAAATTGGTGTTATGGAAGTTATAGTAATTAGGCAGCTGATGTTTATCATCCTATCATGTCTTCATTATATTATTTTTCAAATTGCAGTATCTGTGTCCTTGATGTTTGAGAAATGTTTTCAAGGGTGTACTTTTTACTTATTGTGCTATTTCTTCATCTTCTTAAGCAAGTAAAATCCAGTTATGCTTTTTGTGCAGTTCTGCGGATGGAGCAAGATGTTGAAAAGTTTATTCGGGATCCTACACAGCAGCAACTGGAGTTTCAGCAATTGCCTACTTCATATTTACGTTTGGCCGCACACCGTGTGGCACAGCATTACTCATTGCAGTCAATGGTGTTGTTAGACAATAATTTGCCTGATGGTTCAGGTTCCAGAATTATTGTGCGCAAGACTTCTGACTGTAGGTTGCCTTTAATTCGCCTGGTGGACATTCCTGTAAATATGCCATCAGATGACAGTGGTGTCACTAAAGTTGCTATTAAACAAAGGCCCCAAAAGCGGTCTCAAATTGTCAATAATTCAAATTCAAATTCCATGAAGCCAAATAATTCCAAAAGTGTGGAGGAAAGAAAAGAGGAGTACAACAGGGCACGTGCTCGAATATTTAACTCTAATAGTTTTGGCAGTGGTTCTGGTGCAAAACCAGAAAGTGAACCTAGACTACAAGATGGTTCCCAGCATGGTTTGTTTGGTATGTTGAGGACAGATGAAAAATCTGTTTCAGGAAATTCAGATATAAATTCTGGTAGAGGTTCTATTGAATCTTCTACAGGTAGTAATCGATCAGCTAGAACTAGAACGGAGAAGGATCCAGTTGGTAGGTTCAAACCAAACAATCGGGTGGCCATCTTCCGAGACCGTGAAATTGATAGGAAAGACCCGGACTATGACCGCAGCTATGAGAGGTATGATATTTAACTTAAGTGTCAACTTTTGTCTCTAGCAACAATGCAAATATGTCCCAAAGTTTTAAGGTTTGTTTAGGTGATAAGAAAGGTTCAATAAAATAATAGGATAAAGAACATAAAATGTATTAGATATGTGATTTGTGAGAGAGAGAGAGAGAGAGAGATTTATGGTGTGGCTAATACTTTCTGCTAACTGAAAGAAGGAAACAAAGATGCTTTTATTAGTATTTATAGGTTCTATTAATCATATTACATTCTAAGTCCTGAAACTTGAATAGTCAACCTTGGAGGTTACATGTTGCTTCATGTAGTCTGGATTTAAGACTTGATTCTTGGCTCTATTGCGGACACACTCAAGCTTTAGGAAGCTTAATTTCTTTTTGTTCATAATTTTACAATAAAGCTTATGTTCAGGTATATGCAAAGATTTGATCCTGGATTTGGATTCAATGGAGGACCTTACACCATGCAGCCAATGTATACTCCTGCATTAAACTACAACACTGAATTTCCCCAGCTTGGTTCCAGCCATAGACCACAGATATCCACTGAACACCAACCTCGACCACTTCCTCAGCACTTACCTGGGCCATGGGCTGCCCCATCAACCCCTTCTGGAATTGGCTATGGTCATCCAGAAACAATGATGCCACCATTCAATCCAAATCATGTTGGTGCACACTCCACATCAGCCATTTATTTGCATTCCTCCCAATATCCCTGTCAGAGCCCAGGAATGCCTTTTATGCATCCACATGAACATGTTCAGCCTTTTTCACAGGTATGGCTGGCTCTCATTTTCTATCATTTATAGAATTAGTTGCAATGAGAACTTTTATTCGGAAGAATTACATCATACAGTCTGGGTTTGTCTATGATCAGATGATTTCCAAGTTCTCAGGACAAACTGTTTATGCAACTTGTAATTTAGTTTATAACGCGCATGGTAAAATATTTTCTTATTAATTTTATTATAAGTTTGCTCATGATATGTAATTAACCAAAATGGGAATAGGTAACTAAAACTGAATATTTAGAAGGGAAAATAAAAATAAGTATTATACTGCATTTTGCTGGTTAAACAGTGAGGATTTATGCAGTAGAATTGTTGATATGAATCATCCTGTTCTAATTTAATTCCTGCTTGTTTGTTCATTTTGAATAATGCATTTGGATCATCCCATTAATTTGTCAATATTTGCATTTTCAGTCTCATCATCAGCAACCTGATGCAAGTTTTGGTTTAGCCCGGCCCCGTTGAGGGGCTTGGGCGATGCCTGCACCCTGCCAGCTGGAAATTGCAATTGGAATTTGGGCTGATACAGCTTGACATTATATATCAACTTGCAGGAGTGCAGGCATGAGGGCTCGAGATGGATGGACTGGACACATTGTGTTGTGATCCATTCCAGCTCTCTCGATGCCAGTTGAAGCTTCTTCCACATTTGATGAAGGATCAAGAAGAATAGTGTGAAGGATTGAGAGCCCTGTTTTACCTCTGAGTATGATGAAGAATGGAATTAGGACAAGAATTGTTGTAGCTTGAAAAGTGTGTTCTCTATCTTGATAAAGGTTTGGTCTTGTTCCATAACTCTTTACTTTTTTCAGTTTTAGAGACAATTTGATATCAATATCAAAATTCTATTAGTATTCAAGTGCGCAAAATATGAAAATCTGAACTGGAAATAGAAGATTGGTAACGTTGTTTATTTCACTTGACCCCAAGCAAATATTGTAAATGTGTTATCGTTTGGTTCCCTCATTGAATCACGGTTATGCTATTAATGGACTGCATAGAATTCTTGCACCATTAAAGTTTTGTCTGTCTTACCCAAATGGAGTTAGTTTGTGATGGTAGGGCAGCTGTAGTGGTGTGGATAGTGTAGAACTCGCGAATATGGGATGTGTTAGGGTAGTGATGGTGTGGTAATGACAGATTGATTTTTTTTTTTTTTAACTGTTGCTCAAAGCATCTGACTGTGCATTGGATGTGATGCTTGTTCAATTTGTGGGTGTGACTAACCCAGATCAAGCAAAATATAATTGCTCAAAGCATCACATCAGCATAGTTGCCGGATTTCATTTTTTTCTGTGTGAAATAATGCTTCTTCCCCGTTTCTTGCAGCACCATAAAGAGCTGAAATGGAAAGTATTTTGAAGGTTATACTGTTCAGGCTGGTTATATGCTTGGGGAAGCTCGGTTGTCCAGCAACCTTGGCTGGGAAAGTTTGATCACCACCTTCTACTGTGCTTGACAAGGATCCTTGTCGTTATATCATTTGGATTGTAATGGTATCCTGTGATCACCTCCACAATTTGAAGCATCACTTGTAACCCATTGCAACTTTCTGAAAATATTGATGGAGACACATGTTTAGAGCTTTACTTTTGGAGTGTCTATATATTCGATGTTTGTTGCTCAAGAAACTGTTTTTCGTGCCTCGAAAAAGTGATTTTCTATCTTTTTCTTTCCTCTTAAATTATGATTTTTTTTTTTAATTTAAACAGGTGATTTTCACTTCCTCGTCAATTTCACCACAATATAGAAGTTGCTTCAATCATTTATGGATTAATTTCATGCAGGCCTTATAAAAATTACTTTGTATCCACCCGAGATGAGACCAAAGGGAAAGCCACAATCATATGTAAATTTGGTGGAGTTGCAGTGAAAACAATCTGAGTTCAAATCTTAATCATACACAAACCAATGTTCCCATGATGACAAAAGAAGAATACGGAGAATTTCACCAATAGTATCTCAACTATATAAATTGTAATAATTCAATATCTTAAAAATTATTTGTAATATAAAATTACTTCTAACTTTGATTTTATAATTAAAATAATATTTAAAAAACTGAATTGTTAAAATTTGTATAGTTGAAATATCGTTAGTGAAATTCAGTCAAGAAGAATATGATAAGATTTTCACCGTTGCAGCTGAAGCAAGCCTCTCAAACCACTTCTAATATGCAACAACCACATGCCTCTATAGCAGCAGCGACTTCAACAGTGGGCAGTCCCATGCTTCTCGTGATAAATGCAATTTCATCTTCAAATGCATCGACAATACAACAACCAATTTCTCGTTTTTTGGCTCACACATAGCTCTTTCACAAGAATTCCAAGTGTTTAAGGTTAACACTTGAGTTTTACATAAGCAATAAATCACAAATAAGTTGAGAAATAAATTTTGCAAGAGTTTGACACTTAATAGTTGGTAAGGTATCATAAATGATCTTTTGGTAGATTATTTATACTTATCATCCACCAATTAACTACCACAAATGGTGCTATAACTTTTTCTAACATTATCTTACACAAGCATTTAATGCTACCTACAAAGAGCCTTTTGTGATTGTAAATGCCTAATTCGTGGTCGTGAACTTCAATTGTCCACTGGGTATTGACATATGGCTTGCCCTAATTGATTCCCGACTCCAACGGCTATATTAGGTCAATCTTTGCATTTGGGACACACCTTTCCCATCAGCTTCTCGGTCGTGAACCTCACCGTGAAGATAGACCTGATACTTGGAGTTTCTAGCATCGGGTGACTCACAATCGGGAATCTCCTTTTCTAGTCATGAACTTAAAATGTGCAAAAGCCCGTTGTGGAATCTTGGGACACGTGGTGCTTTGTGGATGAGGAGGGTTCCAACGGTCATGTCTGTTTAAACTTCCTGGGTGTGAACAATATTTGAGGTTGCAAGCCTTTGCTTCACGATCTAGTTTGCGAGTGTGAACTTGCCTGTGAACTCCACTGGAATTTTGGATATTTTTTATGACATTTACTTGGGTGCAAATTGGTTTTCGTGGTTGCAAAATGCTTCGCGAGTGCAAACTATGTCTTCAAGACTTGATTGATTTGTTCACTAACTAAATGAATTCTTTGCGCTCGAAACTTGATATACTATTGAAATAACACTAAATAAAGATATTAGTGACAATTAATTTAATTGTTACGATCAAATAGATATCAATTGCCCTAAGAACAATAATCTCCCATTTTTTTAAGTCCAATCCGAATTTAAGGTAATTTTAAGTTTATATTTGCTAAGTTTCTCTCATTTTTCTATCCCTTTATCATAATCGAAAAGAATTTAGGCAAAAAAAAAAAAGTCATAAAAGGTATGAAAAAGAGAGAATCATAAAACAACCACATATAATTCATTTAAAAAATTAAAAAAAACGAGTACAAAAGATATTGTTTTTTTATTACTAAAGATCATGTGCCATGCTCCTAAACATGTAGAAAACAAAAAAGACACAAAAAGATGAAAAATTAAAGAGATAGGAGCCTAGGCATGTCCTTTATCAGCTCCCTCTTTATCACCTTCCTCATGCTCCCCTCAAATGGTGCATCCACATCAAAGTTTGTTGGGCAAATTTACATTCCTATGTGACCTTGCATGCCTTGGATGTCAAGGTGGACATGCTTCATAATCTCAGATATCCTCATTTGCAAACTATAAACATCTTGCAATGAAAGAGGTTGAGGTTGCATATGAGGTCTTGGTTCTTGCTCCTCTTGAACTCTTGAACCTTCCCCAATAGAGAGTCTTGCCCTCTTCTTAGAAATGGCTTAGGCGGTTTGTTGAGCACCTTGCTCTTGGCATACTCAAATTTGTCCACATCTTTTGCTACCTTTCTTATGGTGTTGCAATTAAGAAGGTAGGTTATGTGAAGTTGGTTTTCAAATTTAGAATGGGTGATGGCGAGGAGGCATGTGTTTCATTCAATGAGTAGGCCTAGGGATTTGGCAATAAGGGTGACTTGGGAAGTGAGAACAATCACACCTCTTATGGTATTGGCCATGTGGACAAATTTTTCAATAAGGAAAGGGGGCAGTGTCTGGGTTTTCTGTAGACCAAGACATAAAGGTAGAAGAGGTCATCATTAGACACTTTTTCATTACTATCGCCCCTTGATTGATTGTGAAAGTAATGATTCAGTGAAAAACGAAGTGAAGGAACGATTTGATGTGTTTAGAGTTTGAGAACTTATTAAGGTGGTTCTCAATGGAAATCTCTTGCCTAAAGGAAGAGTGGGACAAGTGCCTACTTACATCTTTTAGAAGGCCTTGGGTTTTAAAGCCAAAGACAATAGCAAATTGATGTTTGCCCATCTCATGCCTTTGCCCAAACATTTGGAACCATATGCTATAGAAGCTAAGGGGATGGTTTGCATTCTTCTCCACACTCAAGGTTAAAAGAAACTTAATTGTGATTTGATCATGTCCATCCACATTAGGAAGCACAAAAGATGTCCACCTAACTTATCCCAAGATGTCCAAAATTTGATCTTGAAGCCCGAACTTGTCCATGGCATCCATGTCTAGCATCTTGTTAGAGTAGGTCTTATTGATGATCCTTTAGAAGATGTCATCATAGGAGTTAATTTGTCTTTAGGAGGGGGTGGTTGGAGCCCTGCCCTTAGAGGCACAAGTAGCATGGGCTTTAAGTCTATTTAAATGAAAGAAATTTAGAAAGGAGATGAAACAAGAAGGTGTCAAAGGCTTAATAGAGTTTAGTGAGAGAAAGAGTAAGAGAGAGGTTAAGAATACAAAAGTGATGAGAAAGAATGAGAAGAGGGGTATTTATAGGCTTAGGAGGCAGATTATAGCTATTTGATAGTGATTATGAAGAGTTATGATGGTTTTGAAAAAGTTGTCACTGCATGGTTTATGAGTGCGAAATGCTAATTCGCAAATGCAAGGAAATTTAAATTTCCTAAGCCGTTTCTCGAGTGCGAAGGGTAGTTCCCAAGTGTGAATATCTGAAGAGTTGCAACAGTCATAAAATTTTCAAATTTTACAAGCAGGGAGATAAGGTTCCCAAGCTCGAAAGTTGAAAGCATGACAACAGTTAAGAATCAGTTAAAATCTCACAAGCGAGAAAGAGTTCTCACAAGCGTGAAGTGATCTTGATCATGAAATCACTTTCATGACTATGAATTATAGGTCATCTACACAATCAAAAGAGATGCGAAGTAAAGACTTATGTATTGCATCACATAAAATATTATCAGTTTGAATGTCTTTGATCAATTGAACTTTGAAGAACATCAAATTGAACTCCAACAACACAATTGTTCGAAATTTTGCACATATATACATACATAAGCAAATAAAAGTATGGCAAACATATTAAGTACAAAGAATCACACAAGTCACATAAAAAATGCACAACATATGAATGATGCAATACATGACTTCAAAATCATTTTAAACTAATGTTCTCCCATCAAGCATACCAGACTCTCTTTTTATAAAACAAAACATTTCTTTATTGAGAGGCTTGGTGAAAATATCCCCCAATTAGTTGCTAGTATCAATAAATTGTAACACAACACTACCATTTTGGATATGATATCTCAAAAAATGATGTCTAATATTTATATATTTACCTTTAGAATGTTGTATACGATTTTTTTGAAAGATTTATTGCACTAGGGTTGTCACATTTGATGGGAATGTGATCAATCACTTGGCTATAGTCCTTGAGTTGTTGTCTCTTCTAAAGAACTTGAGTGCAACAATAGTCCGCTGCCATATATTCTACTTTAGCGGTGAACAAGGCAACTGAAACTTGTTTCTTGCTAAACCAAGAAACTAAACATACACCAATAAAGTGATAATTTCAGAAAGTACTTTTTATTTCCAAAAGGCTATTGGCATAATCGGCATCTGAAAAACCAATAATATAAAATGAAGTGTTCCTAGGATACCATAATTCTAAATGCATTGTGCCATGTAGATATTATGAAATCTGTTTTATCGAATGTAAATGAGATTCCTTAAGACATGATTGAAATCTAGCACATAAGCATAAACTATACATGATGTCGAGTCTAGAGGCGGTTATATATAAGAGAGATCGGACTATACCTCTATAAAGCTTTTAATCAATAGCTTTACACTTCTCATCCTTTTCTAATTTTATTGATGTGTTCATTCGGTCTTGGCACTCTTGCATCCTTCCCTTCCTAACTTTTTGGGTATTTCTTTTATGTATTTGGATTGATTGATGAAGATAACTCCTTGCATTGTTTGATTTGAAGACCAAGAAAGAATTTGAGCTCACCCATGTTGCTCATCTCAAACTCTCTAGTCATACACTTAGCAAATTCTTAGCAAAGAGTTTCATTAGTAGACCCAAAAATATCATTAACATAAATTTAAACAATCAATGTGTCATGCTTATATTTTCTAATAAAGAAAATGCCCTTTCAAAAACCCATTGTCTGAAAGAAATGCAGTAAGCCTTTCATACCAAGCTATAGGAGCTTGTTTCAATCCATACAAGGCTTTTGTGAGCTTAAATACATGTTTGGAAACTCATGATTTTCAAAACCGAGAGGTTATTCAACATAAACTTCCTTCGAGATAAAACCATTTAAAAATGCACTTTTAACATCTATTTGAAAAAGCTTGAAATCCATGTGGCATGCATATGCTGACAAAATTCTAATAGCTCCTAATCCTGCTATGGGAGCAAAAGTTTCATCATTGTTAATGCATTCCTTTTAGTTATACCCATTAGCTACCAATCTAGCTTTGTTTCTAATGATGTTACCTTTCTCATCTAGCTTGTTCCTAAAGATTCACTCACTATTAATAATTGGGTAGTCCTTAGGTCTTGGAACTAAAGTCCAAATCTTATTTCTTTCAAATTGGTTGAGTTCCTCTTGCATATCAATCACCTAACTCTCTTCATCTAAAGCCTCATCAATAGACTTTGACTCAATTTGAGAGACAAAAGCAAGATTAGAATCTAAAAGCTTGGAATGTGTACTTACACCTTTTGTAAGGTTACCAATGATTTGCTCCTTGGGTAGCTCATTGGTTCCATGTTCTTAGGCTTAAGGTTGAGCTTTCCCTGGATGTTGCTCTTCTTATTCCTAACCATGATCATATTTCTTTAATGTTTCTCCATTTTCCTCTTGATCAAGATTGAGATTCTCTATAGTACCTACAACATCATCCAAAACACCACCTTTCCTAAAATCAAGTCTTCAAGTTTCATCAAAATTAATATGCATAGACTCTTCTACAACTAATGTTCTCTTGTTGAAGACCTTATAAGCTTTGCTAGAGATGCAATAGCCTAAGAATATGCCATCATCTGATTTTAAGGCAAATTTTCCAAGAAAATCCTTAGTGCTCAACATTAAACACTTATATCCAAATACTCTTAGGTAGAGGTGAGCATCACTAAAACTGAAAGAACTAAATTATTTATATATATACATCGAATCGATTTTTTCTACATGTCATTCAGGGTTCTTACGGTACCCGAGTTTTTCTTCCATGTGTTATAGGCAAAGTGGCCCAAGCTTTGAGAGCTCCCTTGACCCATGGACAAGGTGGCCAAGCTCCGAGAGCACCCTTGTCTCCCTTGCTAGCAATTATTTATTTTTATTAGTGAAGTTGGTCTAAGCTCTAAGAGCGCACTTGACTTGATCACAGTTATAGATAGTTATAGTTAGGTGAATAAGGAGGCCTAAGCTCAGAGAGCGCCCCTATTCATAACCTGTTCTGATAGTATAGCTATTGAATATATGGGTGAAGAACAATTACAAAGAATATGATATGATATGGAGATAATAATTATAGCATAGATAAGATGACATGCTTCATAGTGTGATATAATTTGGCTTTTGATTACCAGATACGCAATCTTGTTTTGATTATAATTTGTTGGATAAGATCATATGGAATTGATTTGAAAGGTATATGATTATGTATTGAGGAAATGATGATTGAATCCCATGTTTATATGTACTTTACATGCAAGAATTTTTATAATTATATATACCACTAAGCTTTCAACAGCTTAGCATGTGGGTTTCCTGCACGCAGGCCTGGAGCTAGTAGATAGTTGAGTTGTTATAAGAAGAGGAGATCAAGCCCGGTTAGAGAAGTAAGAGTTTCAACTCATGCATATTTTATTTTATTCCATTCACATAGGTAATTATACATGTTTAATAATGGTTTATGCAATTAATGTTTATTAATTGAAATTTTAATAAGGGTATAATAAGCGAACAGGTTTGGCCCATGAATTAGTATTTGGTTAATTTACTTATGGTTTGAACCGGTATTCATTTTATAGGATACAAAATATGAGATGAGATGTAAGTTTTATATGACTAAGTTAAATATGATAGAAAAAAAAAAGAAATTTTTTTTAATAGGTTTAACCAGACACAATTAAGTAGCATTCTCCGACGTAGAAGGGTTTAGTCTGCTGCATCGGAGGGTGGTACAGGTAAGGTGTCATAAATGGCCTTCTGGTAGGTATTTGTACTAATCACCTACCAATTAGTCGTTACAGATGGTATCATGACTCTCCCTAATATTCTCTTATACAAGCATTTAATACTACCTGTAGAGAACCTTTTGCAGTCGAGAATGACTAGTTTGTGGTCATAAACTTCAATTGTCCACTTGGTATTGACATGTGGTTTGCCCTGATTAATTTTTAGCTCCAATGGCTATATTAGGTCAATCTTCACATTTGGGACACAAATTTTCCAGTCGGGAACTACCTTTTCCAATCCACTACCCTATTGTGAACCTCACCGTAAAGATATACTTGATACTTGGGGTTTTTGGATTGGGTGACTCGCGGTTGGGAATTTTCTTTCCAGTCATGAACTATAAACGTGCAGAAGCCCATTGTGGAGTCTTGGGACATGTTACGCTTTATCACTGAGGCGACTTCCAACTGTTATGTCCATTTAAACTTCCTGAGCACGAATAATATTCATAGTTACAAACCCTTGCTTCACAGTCTAGTTCGCGGGTGTGAACTTGCCTGTGAACTCCATTAGAATTTTGGGTATTTTCCATGACATTTACCCAAGAGCGAACTAGCTTTCACGATTACAAAATGCTTCACGAACGCAAGTTTCTTCTCGGGAGGGTGATTGACTTGATTGATTTGTTCACTAAGTAGAGCACTTGAAACTTCATAACAATAAATGAAGACATTAATGAAAATTAATTTGATTGTCATGATCAAAATAAAGATCAACCACCCTAAGATCAATACTCTCTTAGCTACCTCCTGGAATATCATTGTGCATTGGCCCAAACTTTACAGCAACAACCTCATCTTCCCTACACTACATCGTGTTCTCTCTCATACACTCCTTATACTCTCTCTAATGATCTTTCTTATTCTCATTTAAATCCTTTGCATTAGCTATTCTTTGTTCCTATCACGGTTTTGGTTGAACCTAAAACATATGCTTAAGCAGTCAAATTTAAGGAGTGGCAATAGGTAATGGCTACTGATATCAAGGCCTTGCATGAGAATTCTACTAAGGATTTAGTTTCTTTACCTAAGGGATCCCATTGGTTGTAAATAGGTTTATAGAATAAAGTACCAAGCAGATGTTGAGAGGTATAAGGCCATATTAGTGGCCCAATGTTTCACACAACAACATAGGGTGGATTATCGTAATACCTTCTCCCTTATAGCTAAAATGGCAACCATCTAGGTATTATTGGAAGTGGCAGTAGTGAAGAATTAGCTCTTGGAGCAAGTGGACATTAACAATGCATTTTTTTCATGGTGATTTATGTAAAGAAGTTTATATAAAGTTGCCACTTGGCTTTCAAACTTCTTTGCCTAATGCAGTTTACTACTTAAGAGAATCCTTATATGGCTTGAAACATGCTAATTGCCAATGGTATTCTAAACTCTTTGATTCTTTGTTACAACAAGGCTATGGTCAGGTAGCTACTAATCACTCCTATTCATTAAAGCCATAAGTTCTTCCTTTGCAGCAGTTCTAGTACATGTCGGTGATATAATTTTGGCTAGTGATTCTCTTTTTGAAATTACTTCTCTTAAGTGTTTTCTCACTAAAACTTTCAACATCAAGGATCTAGGGAGGCTCAAGTATTTATTGGGCTTCGAAGTGGCCAGTTCTCAAGCTGGAATTAATGTTTGCTAGCACAAATACACGATGGAACTATTGCAAGAGACTGGCTTTCTTGGCTACAAGCTAGCCAAAACTCCTCTGGTGCCTCGACGACAAGCAGTTGATTCCTTTCGTGCTCCAAATGTCATCTCCTACTAGAGATTGATTAGTAAACTCTTGTATCTTACTAATACCATACCAAATTTATATTTTGATGTTCAATAGCTCAGCCAACATCTTGATACACCCACTGAATATCACATTCAAGTAGCCTATCACATCCTCAGGTACTTGAAGAATAGTATTGATTAGGGACTTTTCTTTCCCTCTTTTAGTGCCTTGTAGCTTAAATCCTTCTTTGATTGTAATTAGGCTGCTTGTCCTCTCACCAAAAGTTCTATTACTGGCTTCTTTATTTTTTGGGCTCCTTTCTAATTTCTTAGAAATCTAAGAAACACTCCATAATCTCCAAGTCCTATGCTGAAGCAGAGTATCATGCCATAGCTACGACCACTTATGAATTGTAATGGCTCCTTTATCTTCTTCGTGATTTTCATATCTTTCCCTACTCTAGTTATAATGTATTGTGACAACTAGTCTGCCATGCACATTGCTCATAATCTAGTTTTTTATGAGCATACAAAGCATATAGAGCTGGATTGTCACATAGAGAGAAAATCAAGGCCGGTTGTTTGCACGTCTCCTTGCTGTTCCTCCAATGATTAATTAGCTTATTGTTTCACCAAGGTCTACCCATATCATCAATTTTCTAATTTTTTTGCTTAAGCTCAGAGTTCACAATCTAGTTCTTCCTGGGGGGGAATGGGTAGGATGTAGTTAAAAAAGCCACAAGTGCATGCAACTAAGATGAGAACATGTGTACAAGTCAGTGCACATGTGCCAAGTAGCAAAAGTAAGAGTGTTCAACTAAGTAAGTTGTCAAGTAGCAGTAAAGTTGCTGATAGGGCTATCATACAAGAAGTAACTTAAGTCAAGTTTGAATAGCATAATTCTTAATTTCAGTTATAACTTAATTATGCTAGATTTGGTAGTAGCTTAACTCAGCTCTTCTTACTCTTAAGGAGATTTAGTTATGAGTGGTTACTCATCTCTTGTATATATACAAAGCCCAATTGTATCTTTTGGCTTAAGCTAAATAAAATAATTTAGCAGAACCCCTATTCAGCCCCTTGAAAGTGTCCAAATTTCTCATATTGCCCCCTTGATTGGTTTTTGGCTCAGTTAGCCCATTGAATCACGTTTTTGGTCTAAGTAGCCCCCTGAACCAAATGAATAACAACATAAACAACCTCTATATGTTGATTTGGAACTAAAAGTGTGCATAATTGCCGGTTGGAGCATGTTAGAGACTAATATTTTGCAAAAAATTTCTTAATAGCCTTTTACTTTTATTTTTCAATTTAAACCTTACTTTTCTAAAATTGGTTACAAAATTACCATCTTCCTCCTTCACCACCCTAAATACATTGTATCATAGCTTAGATCAACAATTTAGACCCACCAATAATTGTTTTTAAAATCACCATCACTTACAAAATCACAAAATCACGTTATATCCTCACCATTTGATTCATATATAAATATTTTTTTAACCATCTTCATCTCAATTTCATTTCATATTTTAATAGTTTAAAAATTAAAACACAAAAACTATCCTTCTCGCTGCTCTATTGAGAAATCAGAATATCTTCTCTTTCACTCTTCGTTTCTCTACAACTATTCATCTTAAAGAAGAAGAAACATTGTTTCTCTATCTTTTAGCTTGTATAGAAATTTTAAACCCCACTTTTCTATTGTTTTCAAAATTGAGCTCGTCGTCGACTCAAAATTGGGATTTCAATTTGGTGAGGACCAATTCGGTAATGCGGTTCTTGGAATTAGTTTTCACAGTTGAGGTGGAGGTACTTAAAGAAAAAGTGAAGGATACGTTAATGGAGTCAGCAGCAAATCTAACTCAAAACATTGAATTCATCGGGATATTTCTTAGTTTGGTGTACTTTGCAAAACTAATTCCATTTTTGGTGTTGTTTTTTAAAAAATTCGGAAAGTGTAGTTAGACCTGCGGTGCGCCATTTAAGTGGCGCACTGAGCAGTGCGCGACTTGAAATGGAGCATGGCTTTGTGCGCTGGCCACGTGGTGAGTGCGTGCCAGTGTGCCAGCCACGTGGCAAGCATAGAATGGTGCGCCACTTGAGTTCAAGTGGCGCATTGTTGGGTGCCCACCACATGTCCCCTTGGAATCTGCCCCCACCCCTTTTCTTAGCAAAACATTATTATTTTCTCAGCAATTTCCAGCTTTTCTCAGCAAAATAGTATTATTTTCTCAGAAAAATAGTATTATTGAGCATTTTTTTTGAAAAAAAAAATGTAAACCTGTGAATCACTGAATGAGAATTTATTCTCTTTGACCAACTTATACATAATTCATATATATCGTGAACCATTCAAAATCTGATATAAACACTTCTTCCTCCAATAAACCATTCAACACACATCTTCACTTCTTCCTCCAGTAAACCTTCAACACACATCTTCACCTAGCAAAACTATTCTCAATTTCATATTTTCGGTCAAGTTTCATATTTCTCTCCATTTACTCTCATTTCTTCCTATTCACTTACACAAATTCAAAAAATTCTCAATTTCATATTTTCTCTTAAGTTTCACATTTCTCTCAACTTACTTTCATTTCTTCAGATTCACTCATACAAATTTTGGTTAATTTCTTCTTTTAACTAGAGATCATTTCTTTACTTCTTAGTTCAGCAAACTCCTCATACTAAAGGTTTCTATTTCTTATTTATTTAAAATATTTATTAAATATATTATTTGTTGTATTAAATGTTTTAGAATATGTTGTATTTTAATATGATGTATATGTAAAAGATATTATTTTTTGTGTAAATAAATAATGAAAAATATTAAGATAAATTAGTAGGTAGATAAATTTTGAAAAATAAAATTCTTAAAGTAAATATAGGTTGAAAATTAAATGTTTTATGGTATATAAAATTTTAGTATTAAACAAATAGCTAAAAATAATTACGTAAAATTAGTATGGAAATGAGTTAGCATTAGTAGATAAATATTTTTAGCTACTTAAATTTTTGTAATAATAATAATAATAATAATAATAATAATAAATGTTAACTTATTATATCTTTAATATGATAATGAAGTAATAATTTATTTTTATAGGAAATTTATTATATATTCTAAACCAATATTTATTTTTATATGTTTATAGGAGATTGTTTGTGATTGTGGGATAAAGTTGAAAAAGTAAAGGATTTTATATGTAGAGTGGAGGTTAGTAATTTTAATTGTATAGTTTTTGGCATGATGTTTATTATTTTTTTTGTTATTTATTATCTTTATGAGTATAATATTTGTTGTAGTGATTAAATATAGTTGTTCATAATAAAATAATGATTAGTAGTTGTGATAGTAATAATAAAAAGGTAGAAATAGTATGTTGTAACAATTATTGAATTTTTATTATGATTATTGAATTAAATAAAATTATTTATTTATTTATTTAATAATAATAGTTAGATTTTCAGTTAGATTTACAGAGAAAAAAATCTCAACTTGTAATAATAATAGTAATAAAAACAATTATTATTATTATTATTATTATTATTATTAAAAAATAAATTTTACTTAAGATTAATAAAAAGGAAATTTAGGGTAAAATTTAAGGGAGATATTTAATTAAAAATATACTTCATATTCAATAGTCAGTACCCATCAAATTTGTAAGATATATGTCAGGCTAATGCAACCTCATATTAAAACATAAATTTATAATAAAGTTAATTAATAATGGTTTGTATAGAATTCTAGAAATAATAATAATAATAATAATAATAATAATAATAATTTTCAATTTTTACTATTGTGTTAGTTGAATTATTATTGTTTAGAATTTTAAATGTTTAAACAATGAAAAAATAGTACAATGTCTTCAATACTATTTATGGTAATTTATTGGGACGGCAATATAATTCAAACTCAAGTTGATGCTACATTTATGAATAGACATGCAAAAACTGTTACTTAAGATGAATTATGCATGAAATTTTATTGTATAGGATTAAAATAACTTTGAATTTGCATAGTAATACAGTTATAAAAAAAAATTATATTGAGCTCCAATGTGTAATCAGGGTAGAAATTTATTTTTTTCACTTATAAAAATATAGGGAGAAAATGAAATTGTATTGATGCGTCATATTGTTAGCTAATTTCCTAGCTTGCAATTTATTGAATTGTTTATTGAGTTATCTTTTGATGCGACAATTGAACAACATAATATTGGAGGATGTGAATCTTCAAATCCAAATTTGTTTGAAATGGGTGGGTCTAGTCATCATGAATATGATTTGAATATGGATGACTCTAAAGATTATGATGATTATGAGGAAGACGATGATATTGATGATAATAAAAATAGGGAGGATAACACTAATATTGATGAGAATGATGAAGAAAACTACTATCATGAGGATGAAAATGAAGAAAAAAATGAATATGATCAATTGATTGAAAGTGGTCGTAGAGCTAAATATGTGGCTAATAGAGATCATTGGATACACATAAATAGTCATAACATAAATCAGATGGAAATAAACAAAAATATACCAGATGCAAGTATAATATGGAATTCTTCAAAGGAGTTTCGCATAGGAATGGAATTTGATTCAAATGAGGATGTGAAGGCTGTGGCGAAGGTGTACTCAATGAATGTCAGACGATAATTTAAAAGTTGTGAATCAAGACCAACTACAATCACCATTGTTTGCAATATTGGAGAAGGATGTGATTGGAGATTGTGAGCCATACAGAGGAAAAAAACTGGTGTTTGAGAGATAACTCGATACAATGGCCCTCACACTTGTAGTGCTCCTAGAGAATCATAGGACCATAAGAATTTTGACTCTGAGTTGATATCAGGCTATATTAAGAGCTTGTTCTAGGAGCAACCTGATATTATGGTGAAGACACTTATTGAAGACATGAGGGACAGATTTAACATAACTCTTTCATACAAAAAAGTATGGCATGCAAAGTAGAGAGCTATGAGAGAATTGTTTGGAGATTGAGATAATTCCTATTTACACATATGTGACTTCCTGCATAATGCATGCATTAGAAATAGATGTTCTTTTTGGAATATTGAAGGTGAGGCACATATGATCAATGGTCGTCTTGTTGAAGGCGTCTGTAAGTTTAAGCGAATATTTTAGGCATACAAGCCATGTATTGAAGGTTTCAAACATTGCAAGCCAGTTCTCTATGTTGATGGAACATTTTAAAATGGAAAGTATAAAGGTATTCTTTGGATTGCTCAAGCTATAGATAATAATAATAAAATATTACCAATTGTATTTGCTCTTGTGGAGAAGGAAAACAGAGAAAACTAGGAATGCTTCAAGAATCTACTACACTACACTGTTTGTGATAGTTGTAATTATGTGTGTATTATTTCTAACTGTCACATAGAAATCAAGCATGCAATGACTCAGGAATTATGATGTCAAAATCCACATAGATATCGCATTCGTCATATTGCCAGCAACTATAATACTAAATTCAAGAATCAAAGTATGAAAAAATTGGTTGGATAAAAAGGTACGTAAATCCTTATAAATTATTTTCATCATTAATTATTTAATGTTGAATATAATAATATATGGGTAACTTGATAGCTTTAAAAAATTAAATTTGTTAATGTTAGGTAACATGCACCAAAAGCGAAAATTCAAGAAGTTAATGAAGAGAATTGAAACCTGATTCATTTACTTGGTTAAAAAAAATCTCTCGATGCAAATGGGCATTAGCATATAATATCAGATATCGCCATGGTGTGATAACCACAAATTATTCTGAATCCACTAATTCGATATTGAAGAAAATTAGGTCTATACATGTGACCACAATAATGCATATATTGTTTGAGAAACTAGTTGAATTATTTGATGAATATCGAGTTAGATATTCACAAGTACTTGTAGATAATTATCAATTCACTCCTAAAAGCATAGAGATATTGGAGCATCAAGTGTAGAAGGCTCATGGTCATCAAGTTAGGTCATATGACAGAGAAAATGATGTATTTCTGATCAAAACATCATATAACAATGAGAAGAAAAAAGGTGGTCACAGTCAAATAGTTAAATTGGCACAACAGACATGTACATGTGGGAAGTTTCAACAAAGCAAGATACCATATTCCCATGCCATTGCAGCTTGTATGAAATATAAGATGGATTATACTCAATATGTTTCTTCATTTCATATAATGTCCGAGATGATGAATGTTTGGTCAACTTCTTTCGAACCATTCGGTCACAAGGATTATTGGGCAAAGTCAAATGAATTGCCTGTTGTGCTAAATCTTGCATGGAAGCGCAAAATAAGGAAACCAAAATCATCTCATAGAAAAAATGAGATGGATTGGAAAACACAAGAGGATCAACATATATCCTTTTGTGGTAAATATGGTCAGACAGGTCATAATGCAAGAATATGTCCTAAAAATTACTCATGTGATGTATAATAGATATATTATTTGATGTGTAATAGAACTATTATTTTATGTCCTGTAAATGTATTTGTAAATTAAAAATTTTGTTGTACAAAATAAATGTATTTATATGAAATATTAATTATTATTTCAATCAATGTATTGACGTTTCTTTATGGTAATATTATTGTACAAATACTTTTATTCTAAAAATATTTTAGGTATGACATCTCACCAATGCGATTAGATGAATTCTAGACGCTCAACACAGATCTCAAGTAATTTAAAACAATGAGATAATATTACAAACATTTCACTATAATATTATTTATATGACATTCTACACTATGTAATGATACATATTATATGTTTAATTTTTATCAGATCGAAAATAAGGTGTTTTACTACATACTGAGTAGTAGAGCTACGCATATAATAGGTAATAATGTTCAAATAGATGACCACATTCTAGAGTTGCTAAGACATACCAGATTTCATGGATTAGTGCAGTTATCTTTTTTTCAACTTGATTGACATTTAATAACTACATTAGTTAAGAGATGGAGACTAGAGACGCATACATTTCATATGCCAGAAGGAGAATGTACAATTACCCTTCAGGATATAGCTATTTTGATTGATTTACCTATTGATGGTCTCTTTGTTATTGGACAGACAAGCGGTGATTTGCTATCTATTTGTTATAGTTTATTAGAAATTAGACCTCCAATAGATGCAATTAGAGGTTCTTCTCTAAAATTAGGATGACTTACAAACCAATTTACTATACTACCTCATGGAGTTAATATGCAAATTGTTTTATATCATGCGCATGCACATATTCTATGTATCATCAATGGGTCCTTATTATGTGGAAAGGCACTAGAAAAGTGTCATTAATTTATCTTCCATTTTTAGAGGATTTTGTAACTATCAACCAGTACAGTTGGGAAGCTGCCACATTAAGCTTTTTATATAGAGAATTGTGCATGGTGTATAGATATTCTCCTGTGTCTCAATTTGCAAGCGCATTATTTATATTACAGCTATGGGCATGGGAGAGATTTATATTTCTTGCTATGAGAATGAGGGTAAATGAAGTATCTCATGACGCACTATTAGGTTGAAGGTATATGGTTTTCAATTATTAATATTATTCAGTTTATTACTATTGCATTTTGACAACTAAATTTTATGTACTTCATTATAGACAAAAATTATTGTAGATGAATCGGTGAGCGGATATTGCATGAGGCACCTACACATGAGCTCATACAAATCCAATACAGATTAGACACTTGTCGTTCCGATGAGGTGTGTTTTGTTATCCTATAATTTTTTTTTTTTTATATAATTAGAAGTATGTTTTATTATCCTTTAAATTTTTTGATTTGTTCTAACAATTACCATTAATGGTGTTTAACATCCTATGTTTCATTGAATAGATTATATGGAACCATATACAACAGATGTTATTCAATCTTTACCAACCGATTGCTTAAGAAGTCATAATATATGGAGGGTTGTTGTACCACTAATATGCATGCTTATAGTGGAGTGGCACCAGCCTAATCGGGTTCTCAAATATTTTGGCCTACAACAACCAATCCCTCGCCCACCACAATAGATAAACGAACTTCACTCTGTAGTTCTACATAACAACACTGGTAGAAATTGGAATGAAGAAGATTCAAGATGGATTCAATTATGGAACAACAGAGCTCATCATGTCGTCATAGGCATACCATATGTTGGTCCACTCCACTACCAATCACAATATATGGAATGATATCGACGAGTTACAAGGAGGTTGATTTTCCATCAAGGTGCTGCTATTGGTATATCGGTATGTATGCGTATTCTTATTTGATTAAAATAATTAAGATGTAATTAATATATCTTACTTACGTCTTAATTGTGCATAAAACTCAGTTAGATAAATTTTTATATTCACTATAGGCCAATACACTTGAACATCTCTCATTATCAGCCACTTCTTATCCTACACAATAGATCGCCACTAGTTTGTTAGCAGCACTGCTTGAAGATAGATGTAGGGTCACAATGCCGCCTCCTCAACCTGCACTAGCTCCTACCCCAATTTTAGAAGAATTGCAGCGAGCACGTGCTCTGTCTTAACAACCATCACGTCATCGCCGATAACAATATAGGAATGTACATGTTCCTCCATCCGCATCTTGTTATTGTGTGCCTGAGCCTGTTTACTTTCATCAGTTTCAGCGATATTCATCTTCCTTTGCAAATACTGGTCCATCCATATCTTGTAGACCATATATGCCTTCTGCACCTATGTTCTCAGTATAGGCTTCCTCAACACCAGACTTCTACTCTTCTAGCCCATTTATGAATCCATATGCTGCTGTCGCACATAATCCATAGATGTATCATTTGCAACATTATGAGTTCATGTATACTCAAACGCCTCAAACACCACTAGATTTAATGAGTTAGTCCACCTTTTGACCCTCTTATAGAGGTATTTTTCCTACACAGGAACAATACTTTCCGGTGGTGTAGCTAATGATGAATTTGATGATAGTGATGACAACGATGACGATGGTGGTGTTGGTTAGACACAAGACTAGCTTGATAGATATGAATGGTTGAAGAATTGAAGCTTGACGATAGAGATGATTTAGATTACAAATTTGAAGAAATCGGCATTGTGGGACTTGATTGATTGATTGATTGATTGATTATTATTATTATTATTATTATTATTATTATTATTATTATTATTATTATTATTATTATTATCATCACAAGTTTTTTTGTATATTTTTCATCACTAAACATAAAAAATATTCTCGTAATATTTTTTAATTTATTTGTGAGAAATTATTATATCAAATGTAAATAAATATTATTTGTATTAATTAATATTTTAATTAATTATCTCAAATTTTTAATCCAATTTATAAATTTTATTTATTCATTAAATATTAGTTAACAATTTTTCGGTACATAACTAGTAACTAATTAACAATTTAATTATGTTATAATGAACTTTTTATATAATAAATCTTGACTACAAGCAAATGTTAAATTATTATTTATCTATAATTTTTTTCCTTCAAAATTAATTATTATTAATTTTTAAACAATAATAGTATACTTAGGCTACAATATAAAAATTACCAAACATATGCATGCTTGAAAAAAAAATATAATGAATAGTTAAAAAAATTGTAGTTCAGTGTGCTACAAATTTTATTTATTCATTAAATAGTAGTTAAGTACATAACTAGTAACTAATTAACAATTTAATTATGTTATAATAAACTTTTTATATAATAACTCTTAACTACAGGCAAATCTCAAATTATTATTTATCTATAATTTTTTTCTACAAAATTAATTATTATTAATTATTAAACAATAATAGTTAGGTTACAATCTAAAAATCAACAAACAAAAAAGAAAACAACATGAAAAGAAAAAAGAACTTCAAGTAGCGTACTGGTTACTGTGCCACTCAAGCTGGCGCATTGATGCTACGTCAGCCCAAAATAGCTCCAAAATGAGAAATATTTTTCAAACTCTGACAAACTGAGAATTTTTTTAAAAAGGACATCAAACTTGGAAATAGTTTTGCAAAGTGCACCAAACTAAGAAATATCTCGAATTCATCAATTTATTGTGTGGTCTTGGCAGTCCTTTCATTTTGAGATTGAAATCGACAACCATCTTAATCCTATATTGATTATCTCATTTCAAGATCTTCATCAAGATAACAACTTCAATCTCCACGCTCTCGCAGTTGCATTTCAGGTTCTTAGACAGCATGGATACAAAATGTCTTGCAATAAGAACTTTGTAAATGTCATAGAAGATAATTATTTAATTAAGTTCATATAATATTGGTGAACAAGGAAATTTCAGATGTGTTTAAGAAATTCTTGTATGTAATTAAATTGAGAAATTTAAAAATTTTCCAAAATAAAAATAGAAAATAGAGTTTTATGTTTACTTTGGACATTTTTACTTCCTTTTCAATTGAAAACTATTTTCATTGTTTTCTCAGTTTTTAAAGAAAAGTGTAAAACATCTTTTAGTTGTTTTTAAAAATTTTCTATACTAAAATTTCGAATGAAAACACGCGTACGTATACAATTTCCGTTCTCATTAATTAGGATATTTTTTTCTGCTTCTTTTTTTATTTAGTGAAGAATCGTTTATGCTAAGGTTAATGTGGGTATCCATGTCTGCCATCATGGTGTCGCTGCCGGCTCTCTCTAGTCAGTGACTGCTGGTGCTCCTTTCTCTTTGCGTCATCGTCCTCTTCTCTCCTCAGTCCACCATTGCTGCACAATCCTAAGTTGGTGAAGGTGCTTTGTGCCATGCCCTTTGTTTATGTGGTATAATCATCTGCTCAAACAGCATTTGCACTTTAATAAAGAAGCTAAGCACACAGTGATGAGTGATCTTTATATATATAAGTTGGAAAATTTTGAAATATGTATGTTAGGATATGACTTCATAAACTTGAATAAACAAAAAACAAGCTTTTCTAGTTGTTATACACAGAACATGACAGTTCATTGTTGAACAGTATTTCAGTTTTTGACTATACATCACTTCACCTGGGCAATTTCTGAAGGCATCAGATTTCAGTATCTGAGAAAAAAATTGAAGTTATCTTTGGATTCTGTGCTTAGCTTATGGTTTTCTAGCTCCAACTATAAATAATTAATTAGCAAAAAAGCATATATGCAATCAGTCGCAGTTAGGTGATACGTGAAGAGAATATGTTTCCAAGCTACCCAAGCCCAGAAATCTAGCAAGGCCGCTAAGCGATATTGTATATCTTGGTACAATGTGTCTCATTTATTCTGTTAATTTTTTTCCACAAAACTCCAACCATAATTTCATCTAAATAATTTTCGTGGATGAGGAAAAATTACAATAAAAAATAAGTTATTTAATTATAGACATTTATCGTTGCGCAATGCGATAGAAATGACATTGGGTGTGCTAAAAGCTAGAATAAGTAAACACATTTTCTATTTTCAGATAAAGAAAAACAGTTTTCAATCTCTAACAAGTAAATATGTTTTACACATTTTCTATAAAAATGAAAAGTTCTCATTTTCTTTGAAAATTGAACAATGAAAACACAAAACAATTCTCTAAAAGTAAACGGGGCCAAAACTTTTGATTGTTTTGGTTTCAAAAATGAAAAAGATGCTTCAAGTGGTTTTTTAGAATCAAGTGGTTTTTTAGAAAATGAAATTGCCATCTCAGTAAATGAATTTATAGGTGGATTATTATTTATGAGTTGTCCTAATGCTATCAGCTCAAAATTCGTGTCAGCGCGCGTTTGTTCACGCATTTGGCCTCACCAGAATTTTCTATTTACAGAGGCCGTTTATGTTGGTATTCATTTGGTTCAGGAGGCTACTTAGGCCAAAAAAGCGATTCAAGAGGCTATAGACCATATGAACTAAAAACCAATCAGGGGACAATCTGAAAAATTTGGACACTATCAGGGGCTGAATGGGAGTTTCATCAAATCATTTTCTTCCATTCAATATTGCAATAATGGAAAAGGGGTGAATTTCACCTACGGTCCTCCAATTATATAACTCGTAACAATTCGGTACCTAAAATTTTATTTGTAACAACTCAGTACCTCAATTATATAACTCGTAACAACTCGGTATCTCAATTATATAACTCGTAACAAATCGGTACATGAAAAATTATTTGTAACACAATAGTATCTCAATTTTTATTTTGTAATACAAATGTACCTCAACTTTTATTTTGTAACTAAATAGTACTTTCATATCTGAATGTTAGTCTCATAACATTAGTAGACTAACGTTAGTCTCCTAACATTAGTAGACTAACATTAAATGTGATATAAAATATCCACATCAAATAAATTTTATTAAAAATAAAATTAGATGTAATATTCATATCAGATAAATTTCAATTTTACTGACTATGTATTATAACTAATTTTGGTTTTATTAAAATTTATATGGATATTTCATGTTATATTTCTATTAAAGATACTAAGAGGTGCTTGAGGGTGCTTTTGAGTGATTGACTAATTTTTTTTTTAATTTTTATGAATTGTTTTTTTTTCAAATGTGCTTCTAAAAAAAAATATCTATTTATCTATATTTACCAAAAATAGTTTTTAAAACTCAAAAAAATTAAAAATACAAATTTTTTTTTCCGAAAAATTTTTTTTCTAAGTATCATGCTAAATCAACTCTAATAGGTGAAAATATAAATACTATTTAATTACAAAATAAAAGTTGATGTATTTTTGTATTACAAATAATTTTTAAAGTATTGAATTGTTACAATTTACATAATTATAATACATTTGTGTTACAAATAATTTTTGAGATACTGAGTTGTTACAATTTATATAATTGAAGTACTTTTGTGTTACAAATAATATTTTAGGTACCGAGTTATTACAATTTACATAATTGAGGTACTTTTGTATAACAAATAATATTTCAAGTACCGAATTGTTACAAGTTATATAATTGAATGATCATTAATGAAATTCACCCAATTGAAAAGATAAAGAGATGAATCAGCTTAAGCATATGCATTAACTCCATATCCATCATTTAAAGAGTTTAAAATGCAATTCTCCATGCAAAGTTGTAGAAGCTGTATTTATGGATGCTACCATCTAAAATTTTTAACCTAATTTTTGCAATGCTTTCAGCGACTACAATAGCTTTTCAATATGGACAAGGTGAACTCACAGTTATATATGCAGAGCTGTTATATAATCCAACAAAATCAGATGCTTAGGAAGAAAGCTCAACAACTAAACCGGGAGAATCAGGCTCTCTTATCTAAGCTGAAGTAGAAACTCTCCGCTTCAATCTCTGATCCAAAAACCAAGCCTAATCTCAATCTCCAATCCAAATACTAATCCTGATCTCAATCTCCCTTCTACTTCCACCACAAATACAAAAATCTGAGTAAATCCTGCTTCATGAATTCTTACTTAGTTCTATAGAGTGCAAAGCATCAAGATACAAATCAATGTCAGTTTCATTCTATAAATTAGTCTTTACTGATAGTTTCCTGTTCGTACTCTCGCATTTTTTTTTTTCCGAACAATAAAAATGTTTGATGAATTTATATATTTTTAGTGTTCCCCACCTTCTCAAATTAATCCCACAAAATAATAATAATAGAAAAAAAAAAAAAAAAGAGACCAATAATCTTGGGCAGCCTTAGTCCACTTGTAACTTCTTGTCTATGCTTGAAAAGTTCTGGTAGAACGCCTTGAAATGCTTGTAAGCAATATCGATATCATCCTTTGCACATACCTCCCTTACACTGCATTTGGATATAGGAAAGCATTTAAAAGGATATAATCATTTTTTTTTTCTATACCATAAATATAAGCGAAAAAAAAAATTTTAATTTGGACATAACCAAGTAGTGCATGTGCACTTGCCCACACACATGCAGACATCGTGCAGACATCGTTGAAAGTTCATTGAGGATTTTTTTTTTTCCCCTTTTTGATTATATATCTTCTAAGCACATTAGAATGTTAAATAAAGTACATAAAGGCAGCTCCTCCTTTCCATAATCCTGCCCAGCTCACCCATCAGATTCAAACTTAGGGCCTCAGGATGGAGATCTTAAGCATCTATGGCTATGATGTCCGCTCAAGGTGTCATTTCATCACTCACGTAATTCTCCTATTTGTCACCATTTGCATTAGAAACATAGATTGTGACGAATATAAACAAGAACACTCATCCAAGCCGCAGGAACATGTACATACGGAATACGAGAATTTCCACCTTGTTGAAGATCTAGCGGTGCTACCCGAAGACTTAAATGAATATCCTGGGCAGCCTAGATTATGGAGGAGAATGGCTCTGCTCTGTGACTCCATATTTAGGCTTGAAGGGAAAGCAATGTATCGTAGGTAAAAAAAAAGGGGTTACCCGAGCCACCTACAGGGCAAGCCAAGTGAGAACTCAAGTCGAGATGGTCCTTATGATTCAGGCACTTTTGAATAGCATTCTGGTCTCGAAGATGTATACTTTTTTCATTTTCCATAGCTTATTTTAACAAGTAAACAGATGAATTCAAATTAGACGATTTCATCTTCATTTTCTCTCATTTTTTCCCACTGCTCGACAAATATGTTGATTTCTCTGCTATCTCAATTTTTAAAATCTCTCTCAGGTTCCATCACTAACCACATCTTTTGATTAGCTTCCTTGAGGTAAATATTGCACAATTTCTAGGAAGTATGATACCTGTGCATCGAAAGTTGAGCAATGCCGCAGTCAACAGTACGAATGCCAACACCAGAAGCAAGTATAGGACCTATGGTAGACCCGCATCCCATATCATTTCTCACCACAAATTCCTAAAATTACCAATGAGGTAAATAATTCAGATTCAAGAGTGCAGGTGAAAATTTTAATATAGTACAAAAAGTTGATGCACTATTCCGAAAAATTAGATAATGCATGAAACTAGGCCACACAAAACTTCTACTTCAAAAAATAGTATAACATTTATAATGAAGTCAACATCCTTTGTCACTAATGAAGAGTATGATTAAAGCTTCAGCAAATGTTTCAGTGAAATAAAAGTAAACATAATATAACCAGGCTAAATTGTTGAGACAAAAAGACAACTAGCAAATCAGTGCTTAAAATGAACAAGTTAACTTATTTGAGCAGGCTGACAAAATAAGACAACCTCATGATCCAAGTTGGATATGCTTCACTTTTTCATTGACTGAAAATGCAATAATAAACACTTTCTTGAAAAGTTGGTTTCAGTGTTAAGGACTGGAGCCAACAATTTGTTAATAAATTTTTTGAGTCAATCAGATAGGACATTGCCTCCTCCATTCTTAGCTTATTAAAGCAACAGAATACAGTCAAGGTAAATGGACGATGTATACATTATCTCATTCAGGTCCACATTACAAAATACAAGGCCGAGAATTTCAAACAAATAATAAAAATAAAAAAAGTCCAGGAAAAAAATTGAGAAATTACAATCCTTTAAGCTGTGAAGTGAATGTCAGCCTTTATAAAGCTAATAGATTAAAATCAGTCAATTCCTCACTCTCAGGTCCACGTACAAACAGAAGAAAGAAACTCTTTCAAATCAATTAAAAGATTCAAAAAGAAAAACAGAATGTCTATTTTTTCAAGTGATAACTTTTGGCCTTAAATTGATAAAAATTATTAGTATGATGCCTTCCCTTGACAAGTTTTAAGATGGTTCATTATGATCAATAAGCTATAATAATCAATGAAAATATATGCATGCTAATCAAAGGCAGAATTGATCCATTTCAATGGACAATTACCTGAATCGGAAGGTCCAGGATCTTGCCGACTTCTTTGAAGAGAAAAGCTGTGATCCCATTAGTAGCATATCGTTGGTTTGCATTATGCTTGATAACAAGACCCTTTTGCATTTCTGGCCGATGGTGCTCTTCATGCTTTTCCATGAAATTTGGATGAACTCCGTGGGCCATGTCTGCAGACACTAGAGGAAAACAAAACTTGGAGAGAGAGTGAGAATATTGCATAAGAAACACTATCGGAAAATTTCAGGAAGAGACAAAAAAAAGAATTTGATATTGGATACAGCAATAGGTTCTATCCCCACCCTACCACAAATATCAAGAAAAATGTTAAAATCCTTTAAAAACCAAATGGAGTGGACCCCGTGAACATGCGCCTCTTCATAGTCTTAGACACCAGCAACATACTACTAATTTTTTGAAAAAAACTACTGGAGCCATGTCTTTTACGATCATATTGGATATGAGTTGAACATGCTTCTCAAGAAGCCCCTCAAGTAAATGCAATTGCTGTAGTGAAGACCCTGATTCTTAAAGACACACTCTGCAACAGTCTGCGCAATTCCATAATCTGGAAACAGCTTTCTATAAAATAAAATTTTAATATTTTCCTTTTCAGGATCCCCTAACATCTAAAACGATTGTCCATCTTTCCCCAAAAACCCATAATAAGACCAAATCAATATAAAGAGTAGAATGAGATTTCCTCCTCTTAAAGCATATAATGCGTGGAAGAAAAGTTTTGTTAGGTCTCCATGTCAGCAATAATGCACGCACTTCAATGAGGGGAAAATTGCAAAATTTAGTCTTTCTTTTGTATTCTCCATGTTCTTATCCTCTGTATGAAGTTTGGTTTACTCTGCTAATATTCGTGCTCTAACTCCTAGTCCCTACAATCTTCTTCTGTCCCTCACCACTTAAGAATTAATATATTACAATTAGAAAGGGAAATGCTCTGTTACTCTTCTTTCCCCCTATGATGCACTTCTACCAGATGAGGAAGTCCTCTCCTAAAACCTGCTTCATAACTCTTATAGGAATAAAGTACCTTTCTCATCTAGAGGGGGTGGCAATGGGTTTAGGTTTCATGGGTACCCGCATCTACACAAACTCATTTAAATTTTAATGGGTAACTCTATTAGGGTTTTGGGACGGATTTAGGTAGTAATACATAAACTCATCACGGGTTCGAATAGAGGGTCCGAGTACCTGCTACTCGATTATATATATATATATAATTTATTCAATTATAATTTATTGAATGTAAAGATATAATTAATGATATATTTTTGTATTTTATATGTTGTTGAATTACAAATGTGGTTAGAAATTGGTGATTTTTTTTTTTGTGTGTTTTTTTGTTTTAATGTTATTTTTGAACAATTTTACATATTATTTTAATTTGGTTGTGTTGAATTGGTTTCTATATTTGATTTTGCTTGTTTTATTTTATTTAATACTAAATTTTATGATGGATTGCTTGTATATTTTTAAATTTTTAATTGTTTAGTTAATTTGAATTTTATTTTGTTTTAATTTTTTTAATGATAATTCGGTATTTATGCAGGTTTAGACATTAATTAGGTAATGACAATTGGGTTTGGGACAGATATGGATACTAACATCATAATTTTAAATAGGTTTGGATAGATACATATTTAATCAGGTTCGGGTAGAGCATTTTTCACAAATACTCTACCCATTGCCACTCCTACTAGTACAACCAATGCAGTCAAAAGTGCTCACTTGGTGCGCTTAAGCGCTCAGGCAAAGCGCAAAATGGGTTCACTGCTTCATATATAATTTAGATGCGCTTCTTTTAAAAGGCGATAAGTTAGGGTTTTTATTTTAATAGATAAAAATTGGCAGTTGTAAGTCTATTATAACAAACTATTAATTTACTATCATTAGCTTTAAATACTAGATTCCTACATAATTACATAGATTTTCTTTTTCATTTTTTGAATGTTGTGGAGTTTCACAAGTTTTAATTGTTCCTTGATTGTGTTTCTAATATTTATTATTTATATTTTTTAGTACATTATATTGTATTACTGACAAATTACATTAGAACTGTAGTGCTTTGCTTCATTCAAGTGAGCGCTTTTTTTTTCGTTTTGCTCTTCAAGGCAATACGAAGGTATATCGCCTTGAGTGCGCCTATCGCTTTTAACTACATTGAGTACAACCGAACATGTAACAAAGATCTCATGGTGCCTACATGCAAACTTAAAACAAAGAACTGCAAGTATTCAAAGCTGATGGGGCAGGTTTAAGAAACCTGCTGTGACAAATAAACAGCTAAAGGTTTCTTTTCAGAGAAATCCATAGCTAAAAGGTTATGACCTGGAACTAGCTGATACTGAAAAAAAAATGGATAAAGAAAAACACACACATACACATAAGCAAGAGGATAGAGAACCCAGTGATGTACTATGCTTTCCACAGGGACCACTTCTACATCTCAGACACTACATCTTGAAAAAAATTCATTACTACAACCAATCTGTGCTTTCACACTAAATGCAGCAATTGCGGCTCAAAAAAATTCTTGTGTATATTATATTTCTGAATATTTTACAGCTTTTTATACAACTATTTAGAATATAAAGATTGCATAAAGATGCTGCCTAAAGGATGTGCACCTGAAGAGGTGCTTCAGTGCCATGACTACACATCATATGTGTTTTAGGGTGAATTCGCTCCAAATAAGATGCTCCTAAGACACAAGGACTTCTTAACAATCAAGTACATGAAGGAATAACCCTACTAAACATTGACAAGTTTGCTAAAAAAGAGCTATACTTTCTAGAAGAGAAATTCAAAATTACAAAATAATTCTCCACAAAGTTCACACCACTATGAGCAGGCCATTAAAAGTAAGAAAAGTAAAATGCTATGCTTAAAAGGTATTGCCTGAGCCATACCAAGAAAAGACTCCCGAACTGTACGCTCAATAGCACCTTCATTTTTCATATTATGAGCTAAGCATCCAACTATTCGTCTCATGGCCTGAAACATTGTTGGTGCACCAGCTCCCTGAACTGAACCAGAACCCACCTATACAACAATAGTTAGAGATAACATTATTCGGTGAAAGAAATAAATCTAAATGATTTTAAATAGTTATCATCTAAAAATCTAAGATTTTCTAGCAAGATTTTCAATTAAGTGACCTATTTTGAAAATTTGCAGTTAAGTATATTTTCATTCTTTTTAAAACTTTCAACCATTATTAAGAATTTATAGAGTCGTCAGTTTCCAATTTTATAATTATTGGAGTTTTCCTACTTATAGTAATCCTGGTTAAACAAGGAAAATTTTGCGATAATATTTTTTTAAACTAGTTATATTCTAAAGACTTTAATAATGGAATATGAGTTTATTGAAAGTATTTTGGAAGGATAAGAGTATTTGATTCGTGTGAGCCCATTTTCCTCTCTATTTCTTTCTTTGTGTTCATTTTCTTCTTTCCTTTATAAACTAACTGCTATGACCACAGAATTAGGACACCAAAATCTCATCTTATCTCAACTCTTTTCTTTCTTTGTTGGTCTACAACTCTGTCATATATCATATCTCCGGTGGACCAGAAAGAATTTTAGCATATATGCAATTGCAAGACTACATCTTTCACTGATAACTGAACAAGAACACAATATTATATTAATCAACTCTCTAACAGACACAAGTGACACAATCTATCAGCTTATTAGTTACTTATTGCCAAGTACTATAAACAACAACTTTTTACTGTTCTTTACTCATAGGCCACCGGCTACCAGCTAGAAGTGATCTCTATAGGAAAAAAAGAAGCTTCTAACTCTCATATACTCGTAGTAAATTAGATCATCAGTGTTCTGTAAATACTCTTCAGCTAATTAACAACTTGATAATTTATTTTAACTATATTAGTATAGGAAACATAAAAGAAATGAATATCCGTCCCAGGCCACAGGTTGTGGAAGAAGAAATTACCTCTTCATTATCGAATAATGCAACCATCCGAATAGCATGTTCACTTGATAAATCATTGGATGATTTGGATGAATCAATTAGAGCTCTTAATGCACAGAAACTTGAAGCAAGATTATCTAATCTTCCAGAAAAGATAAACTCATTGTTTCCACCTCCAAGGCAGCTGGCTTGGGTATCACAAACATTTAACTCTATACTTACTATGTCTTCACATTTGCAACTCAATTCATCTGATAAAACCTGAATTAAAGAAAAACCAAACATCAAAAAGAATTCTGAAATCTGCTCCACTGACAAATAACTTTGTTAATTTCACTCCAAGTCAAAGTCTAGCCACAGGTTTGATTAAAAAAAAAATTACATGGTACCATGACTAAATTTTTACAGTTTTTGGCAGTAAAAATTAGAAACAAGAGAGAATAAAATAAGAAAGCAAAAATTATTTATAATATATATGAGGCTCTTTTACATCTAATTATTAAACCCTTTCTCCCCTTTCTCCATCATAGATGCAGCGCAAATAATTCATTCAAAGGGTGATCAATTCCTGGATCTATGTCTCAAGCACCTTCATGCCTCCAAGAACTAGACCTAAATCTATGTAACAGATATACTAAATTTCTCCTAAATAAATGTCGTAAAATAAGAACCTGCATAAACAAATGATGGTGATCTTTTGAAGAAGATGTGGTATTTTTATCTTTTGACTCTATAGATGTTTCCTCAGATTTCGCAGCAAATAGTGGAATAAGATGAGTCTCTAGATTTGGTTTGAATCCGTCCTTATTCACTGTGCTGAAGATTGAACAAGAGAGAAATCAACAAATGTAAAACCTGTAGATAGAATAAGTTAACAGGGAAAGTATTCTTTACTTAGATTTAACATGACTTGTACATGTTCAGAATACACCAAAAGATCATAACTTCATAACTTGCCACTATAGTAGCATAAGCATGTAATTAGAAATCAGCAAATAGAATTAAATTAAAAGGAAAGCAGTCTCTAGTTTGAATATAATATGGCTTGTATAGATTCTTAAAATACCAAAAGATCATAACATTAAACCTTGGCACAACTAATTCGAATAAGAAGCAGATTTTTGTTTTTGTTCTGGAAATTGCAAAAGACTAGATAAACAACTTTACCAACTTAACCAAACAGAAACTATATCACAATGGTTCTAGTAAACTTATGAAGAGGTATCTCTAGTTTACACATTTTCAAAATACACCTGCAATTGTGCAATACTCGTCTTCTAAAGAAAATTAAATATTAGATTGCTAAAAAATTTGAATACATTACGTAAGAAATTTATGAGGCAGTGGTATACCGGTCAAGATGAATAGCCAGAGTTGGTATTCTTAATAAAGGTCTCTCTATTTTGACAAGTTTGTGCAGAAAAGAACCATCAGGACCTCTCACTACTACCCTTCCTGCAACACTCAGGTCTCTATCAAACCAAGTGTGCCATAAACCGCCACCATAAGTCTGCACATTTACCATCAGATAGTTAGATTTGGATGATGCTGAGTTTGGCTTGAGCTTCAAACATGGGCTATCAGTGTGTGCAGCTATGACATGAAAACCATTTCCAACAGCATACCTGCAAAACAAAGAGGAAGCCTTTAGTTCTCCAACTGCCAACAGACCCTTGTCTATAATATGTACAATAAGTATTATTTAACAGAATTATAAAATAAAAATTTGTAAAATATAAAGAGAACCTTTTCTTTTTTATAGAAAACAACGGAATCAAAATTACATTTTGATGAACAATTTTGCACAAAACATCAGGAATGATTTAAAATAAATAAATAATAAAGCAGATTTTGAGATTCTTAAATTGGTGGTGCTCAAAAGTAGTTGTACTGCCTGACCAGAAATGATACACTGCCAATACCTGAAGTTGCTTACACAGCCTGACTCTGAAAATGTTTTCTTTCTCTATCATTATTTTATCTGAGGCAATATAATTAAGCGTTTCTAAATAGATAGAATACTTTAGACTTACTTCTGTCCAACAGCAAAAGCAACTAAGCTAGACATGTTTCTTGTAAAGAAGTAGCGTCCACCAGGCTTTAGGTCCCATTCATCATTCTCATTAAGCAAATGGAAACCAGCAGCAATAAGTTGCCTTTTCGCTTCCGCTGCAAACAAGAACATCATAAACCACATTTTGCATTTTCAATTCTAAATAACCTTGCCCAATTAAGCTCTCACTTCAAGAAATTAAAATTCCAACTAATTCACAAATTTAGATTTAATCTCGTTGAACCTTAATCTCCATTAATATTGACTCACAAAAACACAAAAGAAGGAAAATGGAACGTACCAGTAGCATGAAACTGAGTCCATGACTCGTTGAGATAGTCCAGAAGATCCCCAACAATTGACACATCAGCATTCTGATAAACGAAAAATTTTACTTGGAAATTTCTTACGTAATATACAAAACCAACAAACATAGTGAATGTATAGATATGTAGAGCATAAAACCTCGGTTGTTTGGCTGTGATTCCAAGTAGAGCAGAGAGGAGCGGTGGTGGAGGCAGAGAATTTGCGGGGACAAAGACCATTAAAGGGTGAGTGAGGGAATTTGGATAGAAAAGGGGCAGGTTTGATTAGGGGTAATGGGTTGAAGAGTTGCAAGCGAGTCATGCTCATTGTCATCGCTGCCATTAATGATCTGCGATGAGTGAGCGTATTATCGCTTCGTATTCATTCATCTAGCAAGGAAAAATATTGAAAAGGCCTTTTGCTAGCTGTTGATAAGATAGCTGATTCATCCTACTAGTTGATAAAAGGTGAAATTTATAAATTAGCCCCTAAATTATAAATTCGACGTAATTAGACCTCTTAAACTATAAATATAAGCTAATTCGGGTTGGTAATAAATGACTCGGTCTATATAATATAATTCAAGAGTTAATTTGAACTAAGTTTAAAATTCAAGAACTTATTTGCACTAAGTCAAAATTAAAGGTGTGACTCATTCTCTATGGTATAGTTTAGGAGCTAATTTACACAAATCGGCTTGATAAAATTGATTGAGCTATATAAAATTGCTAATGTGACATAATTTATATAATTCAATAAAAACAGGCACGTGGTTTTCTATTTTTATAATTTTAAATATCAAAACGAATTTTGTGGTTATTAAAATATATAATTATATATATATATATAAAGTGTATTTTTAATATAGGTTTGGTTATTTTAGTTTTGTGATTTTTAAACCAAACCGAACTTATTAAACTGATTTATATATAAAAAATTGAACCGAATTAAGATTGGTTCTGTTTGACTTTTAGTTTTAGTTTTGGTTTTGCTCACCCCTATTTGTTGGGTCATAGACCTTTTTTTTTTTTTTTGCTTTTGATCATTTGTTTGGGCCGTAAGTCTCTTTTTTGTTTTATAATGTCATTTAGCTAGTCATAATATCTTTTAAATCCATATACATATACATTTGTAGCAATCATTGGTCAACCATTGCATTTGTATCATATTTGTATATTCAATAATTAATTACTTCATGTAAAAAAACACAATCATGTAACTATATATTTAAGTCATTCATTACCTTTTCATAACATAGTCATTCCATAGTAATCATGTAATTCACATAACAATAAATCAAGTCACATTGCGTGTAGCATGCAATATTCACATGTACTAGAGGAATCATTTGATAATTAAACTCATATTTTCTTTTGATATTGAACCTTTAGCTTATTGTCGTCCACTTTCTTGGAGTCTGCAATCTACTATGAGTCTATTTGAATATATACTTGGTCAATTGGTAACTAAATAAACTCAATAGAATTTAAACAAGTTGATATATGTATAGTTTGGACCACTAATTAGAGTTTAGCACTATGGCACTGTGACCTTTATAAGTTTATCGAAGCTTATAACTTTTGTTATACTAGTCCAATTTGTATGATTCTTATTTTTAATTAAAGATAAAATATAAAAATATAACATATTAAAATTTCAAAATAATTAGAGTATTGTATAATTTTTGGTGAGATTTTTAATTGCGTTATATTTTCTATCATGTTTCCTGCTCTTAGGCAGTTTTGATATACCAATTTTGATCCTTCATAGCTTACAATATGTAATTCATGTTTTTGTGAAACTTTGTAGCCATTTATATATGTCAAAATGAAACATTTTTTATATTTAAAACTTTTGTCAATTTTGTCTCTATTATCCTCAAATTGAAGGATACATATGGCTGGTCCAAAACAGAATTAATAGTTGGACTAATCTTTTTTTATAAAGGCTATATCTCACAAAATACATAACATATTAAGGTATTATTTTTACCAAAATTTAAATAAGACAACCTAATAACTTTCATATTTTGAGATTTTGTAGATTATGTCTATAAGGAGGCTTAAATAGGCAAACAAATTGCTGGACCTGCATAGGGCACTAAGTAGGCAGCTCAACTAAGAAACATATATGATTCCCTTCATCATAACTCGACATCCACCAAAAATTTGGTCATAAAATTTAGTACAAAACTAGATAACTCAGAGGGTTAAAACTTTTATGTTTTAAATTTCTTCATATGTGACCTCTATCATATTATTATTATTATTATTATTATTATTATTATTATTATTATTATTATTATTATTATTATTATTATCTAGTCAATCAAAAAGTACAATCTAGTCAAGTAGTCTAATTTAATTAAATTAATTATCTCAAATTTCACTTATTTTAATTTCATTATTTTATTCCATTTTATTTCTAATATATTGTCATCCTTATTTAAATTGTAACTAGAGACGTATGATTTACTTCTTTTGTGATAAACTGACATATAACAAGTCTACCTCACAAATACGTTCAAGCCAAAATCTTTATGCATGTGTTTCATGTAAATGACATATAAATGAATATGTTCAAATGGAATACATGTAGAGACGGTCAAAGATGTTGCATTAATTTCATAATCATTTTAAAATTAAAATCCAATATTTCCATAAATTGATTCATAATGAACTCACCTTAAATCAAGCTATAATGATGTCAAAATTAAATAATTTAATTGAAACATTCACAATGCTATCCACTCACACAATATATGAAGTTACTCAACTTATATTGATTCAAAATCAAATCCGAAAAATTCTCAAAAATTCCATAAACTTATGTCATCAACCTAAACATTTATAGGTTAGCTCAAGCTAATCTAAAATAATTTGGAACAAGCCAAATTATCAAGACTAGTGAACCAACACATACGACACTCAAATCAACTCATTTGTCAACTATAATTATTATGGAAATTTAAAATTGAGAAAAATCATATTGGCATGCAATCAAAATCAAAATAACATTATAATTATCACATAAATATTATCTAAAGGTTCTAGAATCGAAATTAAGCCATACAAAAATTTCAAAAAAAAAAATCCCCATCCAGGCACATAAAACAGTTCCATTTTGTCACTTGTTTGCAAAATTAATTAAAACGGTTTTTTATTCGATTTTGATGTTGCCTAGAAACTAAAATACATTCCAAATATGTTCTAATGATGTTCTTATAATCGAATTACAAAAGCAAATCAAACATCCCTAACAAAGAACACAATCAACTTCACTAGGTCACTCAAAACCTAATTTTTCTGTAATTTGATTATGGTGATGGAAGAAGAAGGAAACAAATTTCACTATATGAATTCCATTTATTCAATTTTTCAATGATAAATATGATCCATAATCATCTCATGATCAGATTATATAATAAAAATAAAATTAAAACTGAATTTCAATCTAAAACAATTTTCAAATCAATGAATCAAGTTGCATCTTCAATTAAAATCAATTTTAAAGAGCATTAGGGGGCGCTAATACTAATGTTGGGTTTTAATATGTATCTTATACATAAAGCACAATAAAAAAAATATTTTAAAATCCAAAACACCGAGATCACCTTATGCAATCAAAACTGATTAACCTATCTAAGGTTTGAAGATGATTACCTTTTGTTCTTCAGATTGTTCCTTCAATTTCTCCTTAACGGGTTGTCGCATACCACATTAATCCAAGTGTAGGACTACCTCTAAGAATGATCCACGTGAAGATGGAAGAAGGAAACCTCAAAGGTGATAACTTGATTGAACACTATGTGCTAGCATAGTGCATAATCTTATAAAGAGATGAAAATGATGAATAAACTCTTTTTTATGAAAAATGGTAACTTTTCTTTTATGTTCAGAAAATAAAAATGGTATTTATAGATGTTTCCTAAAATACCCTAGGGTTTGGAGTCAAACTCTAACCCAAAAGCCATTAAAAAATAAAAAAGCCCCAAAAATAGGGATGTTAGTATGCTACTAGTGTGCATCGCGTGCCAGAGGCATGCCTATGTCAAAATGACATAGGTGTATCACTGGTTGGTAGGCCACTACCTGCCAGCATCACGAGTGTGTCATAAGAACATGCTCATGTCGTTGCCAACACACATCTGCGCACTGGCTGGCACGCTACTAGTAGCAAGCAGTGCTGATGAGCTCACACATGCCCGTGTCCACCAATGACTTTGTATTCGCAAAACTTTTATGCGATTGCAACATGTTTGACCCAAACTTCTCTCTCATACTCTTGGATTTTATCCAATACAATTTTACTTCTTCACACCTTCAATGCGTTTGACCCATTAAGTTTTCGATTATGTTGGCCACCTAGATCAACATTTGATCGCAAGCATATCATAAGTGGTATCTAGCAATACATCATTACTCCTAATTGACCAAAAAGTTAGTGGTTTGACTACGAACCTTTCCATAGATAATTATATGTGCAATTCATCCTTTCACCCTTTCTATACACTACTTGGTTCAAAGCATGGTCTAAGTGTCAGCTCCCACTTGATTAACTATGTCACACCTGGTCCAAGTGATATTAGATCTTGCCATTGAGACTCATTACTCTATAAGATATGCCTTTAAGACCATCTTCAAGACATGTCTACTTTGGCCAAAGTTTCTTGAGTAATACTCGACAAGAAGCCGTGGGTATACTCTCCTCCTATTAAGAGTGGTGAATTCTTTTTTGGCTATCCAACTATCTTGAGTCACATCCTATGAGCAAACTCTCCTGAGGCAATAAGGAATGAAGTCAAACTACAAAATCAGTATCTAAGATAACCCTGAACACCTCAAGTCTAAGGATACTCGCACTATTGCTATGATGATACTCACTGACATCTGAATAAATAATCCATATGGTTGTCTCATAATAGGTCATCCAATGTGCTTGACTACTCTAGCAAGCATCTACGTGTTAACTCTAAACATCTCATGACTATGGTTTATGAGATCAACTACTTGATCCAACCTATGAGTATAACATGTACTAGTCTATCCAGATTAACAATCTCCCATCTTGTTAATTCTATAACTAGAGATCATTTAGATATGAACACAATCGCACATGATAGAAATCTCACAATCATGATCTCATCATGATTTCCTTCATGTTGTGTTTCTTGTCATAGATTTTCATTAATCAGTTAAAGATCTACATCAATTTATATGCAAATGAATACTAATATAATGAAAGAATGTCATTACTAATGTGTTCATTAAGTTCCTAAGGCGATTGCCTTTAGGGCATATCTTTAACAAATATTTTATCAATTTAGATATTATAATCAATTTTGTAGAAGAAATTGATGTCCTGTTTGAACTTTCAAGCAAGAATATTTATTTTACTAACTAAACAAATGACTCATCAATGCTTTAAAGATATTTTGTTTGTTCACATGTAAGATAATGTGAATATTTCAATAGTAATGGTATTGACTAAATGGTTAACTCGTAAAAAAATTCAGACGCGTCAGCAATTATTTCGACCAAATTTGTTATAATATCTAAATTGATAAAATATCAAAAGTTCGTTAATTCTATTGAAAAAATTGAAAATATAGCTTATTTTTTATACAACCTTGAAAGTTCAGAATTATTTTGGTAATTTAGCTAAAACTAAGAATGCACCCTCTTGTCATTCGATAAAAGGTCAAATTCTCAAAAAAAAAATCTAAACTTTCAGGTTTATATTTAAAATAATATGTACTTTCAAATTTTCCAATTTCTAAATGAACTTTTGATATTTTATCAATTTAGACATACTGACCAATTTAGAAGAAAAGAATTACTGATATATATGAATTTTTCGGTGAGGAATTTGTGGCAACTCTAGTTTTTTTGACTTTCTTGAATATTTAATTTGAATTCACAATATCAAATTCCTAAAAAAACCACTAGGAGGACGAATCAAGCTTTTTGGCCAAGTATTGAAAGTCCTAGTGACCAATCATACTCAAAAGAAAAGGCTAGTTAGAGACAACTATGTTCTAGAGTTACCTCTTTACTATGTTCTTTTAATATAAAAACGATAATATTTTGTTTTGCATCTAAAGCATTGATAATGAACTGCTCAGTTAGTAAAGAAAACACACTTGCATGAAAGTTCATAGACATTAGAAATTCTTTCTACCAAATTGTTCGGAATTTCTAAATTTGATAAAATGTTAAAAGTTCATTTATTTAATTGAAAAAAAATTAAAAGTATAGATTATTTTTTATACAAACATGAAAGTTTAGATTTTTTGTTAACAATTTGGCCATGATAAAACTGCCATTTTAGATAACAGTTTGGAAGGCTGGTACTTGAATGTACTAACTATCCTGTAGTTATAGTCGTTGGTAACGAGCATAAACCCTAAATTCTTATAAAAGCCATTAATTTTTGGGAAATGTTCAAAAAACAGACCTATGGTTTTCCACTTTTACAATTTTAAGTACGTGAGTTGTTTTTGAAGGGTTTTGATCATGTATCTCATACATATAACGCAGCGAAAAATAAAAATTTTCAAAACCCAAATCAAAGGATTTTCATGTGCCAATTAAAACTAATTTAATCAAAGAAAATTCAGAATTTATACCTTTATAATTTCTTGATTTTTCTTCAACTTCTCACCTTGTTAGGTTGTAGCAAACCACAACAATCCAATCTAGGATTGTCTCTAACAATATCCAC
>CATIWF010019827.1:0-15170 GCA_949630135.1 Balakata baccata | reverse complement strand
GAATAAATTATATAATAAAATTTATTTGTAAATTGATTCTTTTATTTGATAAAAGAGACTATTAAAGCATAAATCAACTAATACATTCTATACGAAAGGATAAAGAATTGGGTTATGTATTGTAGAATATCAACATGATACTCTTAGCTGTTTAAACTATGCAAACAGAACAAATAAGCTAAGAAGATAGAATTTCATGGGAGAAAATTCTTTATGGGCGCGTATATTGGCTCATTATTTTTCTTATAATGGCTTTGGATTGTACTGCAAATGTTTTTTCGAAATAATTACGCCAGACTTACAAAAAGTCTTTATTTATTTGGACTTTAACAAACACAAACGAAAACTAAAAATCCTTCAATAATTTATGATTAAATTAATAATTTAGTTTCTTGGTCTGATCAAGTTATTGTTTATATATATATATATATATATATATATATATATATTGACATGTTGTAATTAAATAAATTCGTCACTTTATTTTATGAATCGAATTTTATGCATGAAAAATCCACATAGGCTTGTGACAACATTTATATAAAACGGTGTCGTTTTTGTGTATATGACAATTTTTTTTCGCATCAAATCCAACGTGTATGTCATGTCATTTTTTAATATTTTTTTAGGTCATCATTACATGGATTCGGAGTGAGGTCCAATCAAATTTATTACAGAACTTAAAATACATATAATTAAACACACATTTTTAAAGAATTTGATATAAAAGTGATAAAGTACAAAGTTCAATTTTTTTTTTTTTGTAATTTAGCCAAAAAAATTATAATTATTTGCCATATCACAGTCCACTAATTTCAATCAAATTATTTTGTACCTCTATTTTATATATAACTCTGAATAATAGACAAATTAATAATTTGATATTTGTGATAAATATGTCCTTTCATTTCAAATATTAGTGGCATTAGGAGTTTAGGACTTTATCTATAAACAATAGTTCTATCAATATTAAAATAGAGTTAGCTTATTAATATTATTGTCACATTACAATTCTATATTTAACTCAAACATTAATTATTTAATTAACATTCTAAATAAGACGAAATAAATTAATAAAAAACAAAAAAAAATTATATAAAAACCAAATGGCGATTAATGACGAGTCCAAAAATATCTCAATATTAATTTTGAATGATTTATTTTAATACTTTGGTTGGAAATTTGATCAAGGTATATATTAAATTTAATTGGACACGATTTTTTTTTTATTTTAAAGTATGGAGCAAAACTCAAAATTTTTTTGTTACATGATATGTCCGGATCAATATCTAACTCACTATGAATAAAAAATTACAATATTATATAATTTATTATAAATAAAATACAGTTACATTGTTAGTTAAAATACAAAGTGTAATATATTAATTATTAAATTTGATATAAACATGCATCATCATTCCAAATATTATTGGTATTAATAATCCAAATAAAATGAAACAAAAAAAATAAAAGAACTATATAAAAACCAAATGATAATTAATGATAAGTTTAATATTTAACAATCACGTGCAATACACGTTAATAAAAAATCTAATTCTTTACAATATACTCAAATAAATAAATAAATAATAATAATAACTTGCCATGTTAATTATGTGTCGTTTATTATTTTTAAATTACTCAGTAAAAGATTATAAATACAATATGCAATCTATAATCACCAATGGCAGCAAATGCCAAGATGATGTTCTCCAATTTAACATCTGATATAAATATACCTGAAATATCAACATATCTACCTTTTGTTGTTCTGAACTCAATCCCACTAAATGAGTTGTATAGGTACGAACGTTCTCGACAAGCACATTTGAAATGTCACCAGGCATCTTGCTACCAAATGCAATAGAAGAGCCTAAAGATGATTGAAGGTGGATCCTTCTTATGTGTGCATTTGGCAAATTTACCAAAAATACAACCTTATTAATTTAGTTAATTTTATCATTTAATAATTTAATTTATTAGTAAATAATATTAATAATTCATTAAATAAAAGTTTAATTCTATTAGGATTAGATAATTATATTTTATATTTACAAAAAAAAATTAGATAACTAATATAAAAAGAAAGAAAAAAATGTAATAAAAAATATTAGGAAGGCATAGGAAAAAAAATAACAACATATTATCATTCAAAATACAATAATGGTTTTCACTGACATATTAAATTTATATAATAATAGGTCTAAACTAAATTATAACTATGCACATAATGTCTAATATAACTTTCAAAATACAGAGTACAAATCTTATAAGTTATTTGAAAATAATTTCTTAATAATTTTTATATTATTCAATAATTAATTATTTTAATCATATATATAACGATTTAAGTTTCTAAAATTTACATGCATATTATAATAAAATTTATTTTTATATAAAATATACGAATCAAATATAATTAACAATTATTAGTATTTAAATCAAATGTGACTTAATTATATGATAATTAAAAGTAACTAAAATTAATTTTTTAGACAAAATTATTATTATTATTATTATTATTTATTGCATAATGATGAGTCCAGTTATTAAAAATTACGTGCATTGCACATGAATAATTGGGAACCAGGGGACAAGCAAAATGACCGTAAAGTACTTATTATTTCTATTTTATATATGATTCCTAATAATAAACAAATTAGTAATTTGAGAAACAAGCAAAATAACTATTAAGTACTCACTATCTCTGTTTTATATATGACTCTTAATAATGTACAAATTAATAATTTATAAAAAGAATTCTATTAATATTGAAATGGAGTGAACTTATTAATATTGTTATAGTATTATAACTGTATATTTAGCTTAAATATTAATTAGTTAATTAAGCTTTAATTAGTTAATCAACATTCCAAATAAGACGAAATAAATTTAAAAAATTATATATAAAAAAAATAGTGATTAATGATGAGTCCAATATCTAATAATCATGTGTAAACACAGTAAAAAAAATAAAGATAATATATTGTCATTTAAAGTACAACAACAATAGTTTTCACTGATATATTGAATTTATATAATGTTGATTCTAAACTAAATTACAATTATGCACGTAATGTATAACATAAATTTCAAATATTGAATACAATTTTAATAAGTTATTTGAGAAATTATAATTTTTTTAATAATTTTTATATAGTTTAATAATTAATTTATTTTAATCATATAAATAATGAGTTAAATTTTTAAAATTTATGTGCATAGTATAATATAATTTACTTTTATATAAAATATAAGAATCAAATATATTTAACAATCATCAGTATTTAAATTAAATATGATTTAGTTACATGATAATTAAAATTAACTAAAATTAATTTGCTGGACACAATTATTATTATTTAATAATGATGAATCCAATGCACGTGGATGATTGAGAATAGTGGGGACAAGTAAAATGACTGTAAAATACTTATTACCTCTATTTTATATATAACTCTTAATAAGAGTAAATTTCACAAACGGTACTCCAATTATGTAAATTGTAATAATTCAGTTTTTCAAATATTATTTTAGTTATAAAATAAAAATTGAAGTAATTTTATATTATAAATAGTTTTTGAAGTACTGAATTATTATAATTTACATAATTGAGGTACCATCAATAAAATAAATCTCTCTTAATAATGGACAAATTAGTAATTTGGAAAAACATGTAAAATGATCGTAAAATAATTATTATCTCTATTTTATATATGATTTTTAATAATTGATAAATTAGTAATCTTCATATAAGTTATAATACGAGTTAAATATCTAATAATCATGCGTAACGCACATTAATACAAAACTAGTTTAATAAAAATAAGGGAATTTTACAAAAATAGAAAAAAACGGATAAATATTTATAAAAATATTACATGTTAAAGTTTTTTTCAAAAATACTAACTGCATGAAAGTTTTTTTCAAAAATACAGGCACACCTAAAAATATTACAAAAATACTGAAAATCAAAGATTACCACAAAATTAATAAAAATTAAAGTTGCAAAAAGTTTATCAAAAATTTACTTAAGATTTACTCAAGTTATACTCAAGATTTATTCAATATTTTTCAGAAAATTAATGAAAGTTAAAGTTACACCAAATTTATTTAAGAATTACCCAAAAATTTATCCGAAATTTACTTAAAATTTACCAAAAATTTTAAAAAATTGAAGTTATAAAAGGTGTATTTGTCAAGTTATACTAAATGATTATCAAAAAATTAATGAAAAATTGAAATTATACAAAATTTACTCAAAATTTACCAAAATTTATCCGAAATTTACCACGAAATTAATGAAAATTGAAGTTACAAAAGATTTTTAAAAATTTACTTAAAACTTACTCAAATTATACCAAAGATTTACCCAATATTTACAAGAAAATTAATAAAAATTGAAGTTATACAAAATTTACTTAAAAATTACTCGAGATTTACCCAATGTTTACCAACGATTTGTCCAAAATTTACCAAATGTCTAATAAAAGATTTAGCAAAATAAATAATTTTAATTAAATTAATTAAATGCAAATTTACGTATTTCGTTTGTAATACTTTAGTAATTAAGTTAGTTAAATATAAATTTAAATTTTTTTTCGAATTAAATTAATTAAATAATAATTAAAAATAAATAAATACATATATAAACATAAATGGTGGGTATACAAATTAATAAATTCTTAATCCATGTTTAAAATATGAAAAATGATTATTTTTTTTCTCAATTAAATACAGAGTAAGTTTTCATATTTTAAAAAATGGCAAATATCATATAAAATTTTGAACTTTATTTGTTTTCATAATTATATTCAATTCTATTAAAATTATATAAATTTTCACTTTCGTTACAAATCTGGTATCGGTATCTCGGAACTAGCCTCCAAACCTAGCTGGCGCTGACATAGACTAACAGAATTGATTAATTGATGTTGAAGTAGATTAATTGGTGATGACTGAATTAAATATATCAAATAATAATTAGATAATTAGACTAGAGCTTTAACTATTTAATCTGATTACTTAATCCAATTATTTAATCTATATCAGCGTTAGCTATTTAATTCGATCAATCCATATAAACACTAATTAGATTTAAAAACTGGTTTTGTGCTACCAATACTAAATTTATTATGAAAGTGAAAATTTATATAATTTTATCAGAATTTTTATATAATTAGATATAATTGAAAAAATACGTAAATTTTGAAAATTTTTTTTATGATATTTACCCTTAAAAAATCAGGAAAAATAAAAATATAAAAAATGTCAATAAAAATACGGAATTTTCCCTAAAAACAATTCAACAAAATTTGAAAAAAAAAAAATCATAAACAAACAGCATTGGACGAATTTGACAATGAAATTTTTTTGGTCCAGTAGATATAGAAAGAAGACACGTGGTAGTTCCATTACCAAGTTACAACAGCACCAAAGACAAATCCACACGCCTATATTACACTATCACCAGTACACTCCACAGCATCGTAATCGAAAATGGCGGAGGTAGAGAAGAAACAGGGACACAGCGGCGGTGCAGGACCGGCCATAGTGGACGTCAATCCCAAGCCGAGAAAAGGACTTGCTTCCAAGCTTATTGACTACCTCGAAAGGCTCATCGTCAAGTTCATGTTTGAGACCACTCAGCCTCTCCATTATCTCTCCGGCAACTTCGCCCCTGTTCCCGATGAAACTCCTCCTGTCAAAGACCTCACTGTCCAAGGTTATCTTCCTGTGAGTTCATCATCTCCTTTCTTAACATTTCCAATTTTGTTTTTGTTTTATTGCATACTCTTTGCATCTTAATTTTATCCAATTCTTTAATTTTAGTTGTTCTGGTTTTATATCAGTGATTAGTTTTAATTTTATTAGTTTTGAATTGTATTTATTTGAATACTTAATTGTTAAATTAATTTTATTATTTAAATGGAATTGCCAAGATTAGAAGATTTGAATAAAATTGCAGGAATATCCAACATGTATGGATATTGTGTATTATTAGGTCTATTCTCTATGATATTTAAGTTGCAGTTTAATCAGCAAAGAAGTTTGAGCGAACTGGATAGAATTTTTACTAAAGAAGAAATATACTAGTTTGATGTTGCTTGTCAAATTCAATATTAACATTTTCTATATTTTTTATATAAAGGATTGCTTGAATGGGGAGTTTGTGAGAGTGGGTCCTAATCCAAAGTTTTCTCCTGTTGCTGGATATCACTGGTATGTTCTACTTAGCTTTCCTCTTTTTATTGGAAATAGGGGGAAGTTCAATTAGGAGATATTTTTGCTAATTTGTTTGCTGCTCATCATGCAGGTTTGATGGAGATGGGTATGTGAAGTTCTGTTTCTTTGATCAGAATAGATCAACGCAATATGTTGCATTGATCTAATATAATGTTTGAGAAAGTAAAATATGAGTATTTTATTTCACTTTTCCTTCCATTCTCCAGGAATAAATATAACCATATATGCATTAATTTTTGTTGAATTAAAATAATATTCCTTAGCCAGGTGTGAAATCAATCAACTGCACGGTTCTCCTAGACTCCATAGCAAATTATAATGTGCTGTGTATAACTTAAAAATAAACTTGTGTTTCTGCATATTTAATTTTTTATGTGGCTGTTTTTAAAATCTCTACCCTCATCCATTTTTTCTTCTATCCATTTTTGCTACGTTCATAATTGTTGTAGGATATTGAAAGCTAAATGTCTATTTTGATTTCATGAATTTCATCAGGAACATCCTTCTTGACATGCTAAAATAAAGCTTTTTAATAAGTTTTTATCTTTTTTTTTTCAATTTATTTGTAGCATGATTCATGGTATGCGTATCAAGAATGGAAAAGCAACATATGTCCGTCGATATGTGAAAACATCACGTCTTAAACAAGAAGAATTTTTTGGAGGTGCCAGATTTATGAAGGTACAAAGCCCAACCACCTGAAAGAAAAAAAATAAGAGGGAATTCGTTTAACTGTGATAAAGATATGTGATTTACAGGCAAGATATAGAGTTCCTTTTACTTTATGTTTAACTGCTTTAAGTTTTCATGTTATTACTTCATTTTTCAAATGTGAGAAAAAGTCAAGTATATCTTTCATTGATCAAATCTCTCAAGATTAGTAAGCTATGATTTTTTATAGAATTTTCAAGTTTGAATTTAGTATTTGAACTTGATGTTTTACTATTGTGAGGGACTATTAATATCACATTTTGACTTATAGTTTCTTAATAGAAAGCTGTGTTCTTGCTTTGAACAGTTCAATGTGGAGCGACCTTACATGACATATATGAATATCTTTCTTTTGTGCTGTTTGTGAGTGTACTGCATGTGGCTGCAATAGGTACCAGCCATTGCAAATTAGAAGGTCATATAATGTATCTTAATCTTACTTTTGAGTTGCATTTTTTTAGTTTCTCGCTTCTATGCTCGCTAGTCTCTGTCTTACCTTTTGGTTTTGTACTTGCTGATCATAGAGTATATCATGTTTCAGATGTTTCTTGGGGGATAACTTTCTTCCATTCTATAACTGTCATTTTCAGATAGGAGATTTGAAAGGGCTGTTTGGATTATTCATGGTTAACATGCAGATTCTGAGAGCAAAGACAAAAGTGTTGGACATGTCATATGGAAATGGGACAGGTAAGTTTCTTTAGTTTGTGATTGCTCTAATGCGAGAATCTCATGTGGGATTATGCACTTTTGCAACTTTTTTAAACTGTAAATTCCAAAAATATTATTCAGAAGCTAATTTATAGATTTCCTTAATGCTCAGCCAAGTCTAGGCATAGGTCTCAAAACCAGTTCAACCTCCCAATATTGATCCTATATTTCTATGCCTTCATGTAGAGAAAATATTCAGGGAATCTAGCTATGCTTTTCCTTCAAATTAGAGAAAGTTCTTTTGGAATCTCCTGAAACTCGCAAATTTTTGCTTGGCATGTCTTTATTTTGATGAACTTATTGGAACCTAAGATGCTGCCTATGTGTCTGTGTTGGAGCTGCTAATAATTGAGGATATCTAATGATGTTTGAAGAAACTAATTATATTAACCCTCTTCCAGCTAATACAGCTCTTATATATCACCATGGAAAGCTCTTAGCACTTCAAGAGGCAGATAAACCATGTAAGCATGTCTTCTGTTTGTTTTTATTTTCAACAAGTACCATAGGATTTTCTGTGCAACCAAAGTATATGATGCTTCTTGCTTTCCTCTTTGGAAATAAAACTTATCCCCAGTGAATGCTGCAGATGTGGTGAAAGTTATGGAAGATGGAGATCTACAAACTCTTGGTCTGTTGGATTATGACAAGAGACTTAAACATTCATTCACTGCTCATCCAAAGGTTGATCCATTCACCGGTAATTTCCATCCTCATGAAGTTTCTGATCTATTTCTGTGGCAAAATCTTTTAAAATTGGAATCCTTGGTTACAGGGGAGATGTTTACCTTTGGCTATTCACATGAACCGCCATATATCACTTACAGAGTTATTTCAAAGGATGGTGTCATGCATGACCCAGTGCCGATAACAATATCAGACCCCATCATGATGCACGACTTTGCAATTACTGAGAATTATGCAATTTTTATGGATCTTCCTTTGTACTTTAGACCAAAGGTATGGTAGTTCTTGAGCTTTGAAGTCTTGCAGCTTCTGGTTATACTACAGAATTCACAAATAATTCCTTGCACAAAATGAAAACCTAAGGTGAAAAGAGAAAACTATGTAGTTATAATAGGAATAATTTTTAAGGCTTAAAATGCTTAGCCACTCCCTGCAATCAAGCCTTTTCGATTAAAGGAAAATGAATATACTTGTCTACTTTTACTTTCTCTTCAGTTGTTTGACATAAATTGAATTTATTGCTACTAGCTTACTGACTTTCACTTAGAGATTAATCCACTTAATTCTAATTTATCTTTTGACAGAAAAAGAACTTAGTGCTACCAGCTTAGTGATTTCCACTAGAGATTAATCCAATTAATTCTAATTCATCTTTTCAATACAAAACTGCAAGTATGTTTGTTTGCCCACAAATTTTACTTTTAATCAATGTATTTGCTAGAAAATCATTTTTCTTTTCTTACTTTCCTTCATTTTCCCAAAAGATTTTCAAGCAAAACTTTCTTGACAACCTATGGAGCTTTATTTAACTTGACCTGCAACATATGGAGTGAGAAGTAGAGCATCGAATCAAGGCTAGGTTCTTCTGAAAAAACGTGTTGATTTAACAAAACCCAGTGGAAATTGTTTGTATGATTGCCTGTTTACCCAACTCTATTTGGTTTCCAGGAAATGGTAAAAGAAAAGAAGCTTATTTTCACGTTTGATGCAACTAAAAAGTCTCGTTTTGGTGTTCTTCCTCGGTATGCAAAGGATGACAGTTTAATCAGATGGTTTGAGCTTCCAAATTGCTTTATATTTCACAATGGTATGGTCATTTACTTTTCCACATTTCTCCCACATCCATTTAAAAGCGAATAACAATGTTCTCTGACTTGATGTTAGTTTGCCTGTAGTTTAAAAAACTGGAATACTTTTAATATGTACTTGCTTACCCAGAATGTAAAATATATATCTCAAGGTTCCCATACTTCCTGGTTTTGGCCCTGGCCAGAAAATTGACATTTAGAACCATGGTTACATCAAGTTTCGTTATCCTAGTTGGTTGCAATACCTGATAATATACAGTTATAGCAATCAGTTCTCAAGTCATAATGACTCTTGCAGCATTTATACATGGAAATGTTTTTAAGTTGTGATCTTAGAAGGTTTAGGTTGCTATGTCTGTACTATATGTATCAGTAATGTACTTAGTCACTAAAGATGGCAATTAGGTTTTGGCTTCATGTTGGATTCATTATAAATCTGATGATCTGAAAGATTAGCAGTTCTCAAGCCTTAATGACTTGTGCAGCATTTATATATGGAATTGTTCCCATGTTGTGAACTTAGAAGGTTTAGGTTCCTATGTTTACGCTATATGCATCACTAATGTACTTAGGCACTGAAGATGGCAATGAGGTTTTGGCTTCATGTTGGATATAAATCTGAAAAATTATTCTGTGTGTCGAGTTGATGTTTTGCATTCCTTTAGTTTTTTTTTTAGATATAAAAGTCCACTGGTTTGTCTTTATTGCTACTGAGGTCCACAATGTTGCAATTTCTTTTGGGTTGAGATATAGTCCATTTCCACCTGGAACTTGCGAAGAGCTTTCAATATATGTTACTTGGACACTTCATTTTTGAAGAAGTACCTGTATCCTTTGGATATGATGCTGGTATGGGTATGGAATACATACCAGATCACCTACTTTAAAAGTAGGTACTGCTGTCCTAACACATAGAGACTGAATCTTGAGAGAGACACACAAAGAATAAAGAGATAAAGAGAGATAGAGAGGAGGGTAGACATTTCACAGCTAGGCTTTGGGGAGGTACTAGAGGAGAAGATAAGTTCACAGGAAGATGAGATTCTTGGCTGTCAAATTTTTAGTTATCATCATTTTTATTCTTTAGAGAAGAGAATTGGAGAAGAGGAAGATCTTTCTCACTTAGTGCTACTTAGTTTCCCTATGCAATAAATTATCACAATTAATTTTTTAGTTTTTCTATTTTTTTGCAAATGAATATTGTATTGGTAAATTCATTTTTGAAAATGAAGAGTATGCACAATGAACATTTTCAAGTTTCCTTATATTTTGTGATTTAAAATATTCTATCCAATTTTATTTTATTTAGCAATTTAATGTTATAATTTGCTCTATTTTTAACTTAAATTATATATATGAACTTATCCCCGTACCTGTACCCAAAATTTGGTACTTTTTAGCCTTATCCATGTATCCAAAATTTAAAAAAAAAAGAAGTTGGACTTCTAGATATGCACCCGTGTCAGGTACCATACACAAGTCTAAGCAACATAGCTTTCAATGCTCGTTTTATATTGAATTAAAATATGATTGAATTCTGTTTGCATTTGACTGTTCCACTTCAAATTTGTCCATTCTGACTTGATTTTTTCTTACTAGCCAATGCTTGGGAGGAAGAGGATGAAGTTGTTTTGATCACTTGCCGCCTCAAAAATGCTCCAGATTTAGACATGGTCAGTGGGAATGTCAAAGAAAAAGTTGAGAATTTTGGAAATGAGCTGTAAGAGACTATGACACATTCCTAGTAAATTTTATTATAGCTTTTCATGTGATTCTGATTATTCTAAGCAGGTATGAAATGAGGTTCAACATGAAAACTGGCGAGGCATCACAAAAGAAACTTTCTGCATCTTCTGTTGATTTTCCCAGGGTTAATGAGAGCTACACTAGCAGGTATTCACAAACAATAAATAGAGACAGATCATGGTAAACATTTTCAGAGGAGAAACAAAATATTGAATGTGAAATGACAGTGATATTCCTGGTTTGAACGCATTTTGTTTGCTCTTTTCTTTGAAGGTTAAAATTATATAGTATCCTTATTCCAGCATTAATATTCACTGCTTGTCCAATGTGAATTTAGGAAACAAAGATTTGTTTATGGAACCATTCTGGATAGCATTGCCAAGGTCACTGGGATTATCAAATTTGATCTGCATGCTGAACCCCAGTCTGGGAAAACGAAGCTTGAAGTTGGAGGAAATGTTAAGGGCATCTTCGATCTGGGACCTGGAAGATTTGGTTCAGAGGCTATTTTTGTCCCTCGGGAGCCCGGCACATCTTCCAAGGAAGATGATGGCTACTTGATATTCTTTGTGCATGATGAAAACACTGGGTATGGTCGTCCTTTCTTAATAAGCTTCCTCTACTACTTTATGTGAATATATAATTTTTTTCCCCATAGAATGAATCATTCAAGGGTGAGGCTAGCTATTGCAGAATTTGGATTACATCCACTGGAATACTGCACTTTGTGCTTTGCATTCTCTTTTTTTTGGTGGGGTGGTGTTGCAGAAGAGGGTTAAGTTTTAAATGTTTATGGCTGAGAGTGTAGTTAAAATTTTTATTTATCAAATACTTAATTGCAGAGCTATTTAACAATCTACTTTTTTCCTTTTACTTTGTCACTCCAACTTACCAATTTGAGGAGGAATTTGAAGATCAACAGTTTATGGACCTCTTTCCCTTCTCTAAAGAAGGGAAGAGACACAATGTGAAAATGACTATTTTTATATATGCAGAAGATCAGCAGTGAATGTAATTGATGCAAAAACAATGTCAGCTGATCCTGTTGCAGTTGTTGAATTACCTCATAGGGTTCCATATGGGTTTCATGCCTTCTTCGTGACAGAGGTGAGTAAAGTTCTTGATTTAATTTCTTTGAATTGCTCAAATAAGTTGGTCTACATTTTAGATGGGGTAGGAGGAATTTAGAGGGACTTCAAGATTGACTTGGAATTTGTAAGTTTCATTAAGTACCATCAAAACAGTCACTGCAATGACGCTACAAGACACCAGGACACTTACAATGAAAAAAAATAATGTTAAAAACTTCAGATATTCTTTTATAGGTTATTTATAGGATGGGGACATTGACTTTCTTGGACCATCAATTCTTTGGAATTTAATATGATCTATATGCTTATTCAACTAAAGCAACTAGTGTTGTTCAAGGTGCATGAAAATTGTACTGAAACCAGGAAAATGTATGAATTCGTGATAGTAGATTAAGGACGGTATACACACTAGATATAGTACGTCACTAAGACATGCTTCAACATTCAAACATCTAATGGTCTGACAGAAGATGGACTGAATTGGATTAGCATCGCGCACCACCTACACCTAGCATGTAACTTGCATGATTTGTTTTAGTTGACAATGTTAGGAATTCTGTCTTGCATCAAATTGGATTGCAGCTGAAATTTAAATTATTTTACTACTGTTGGTGAGAAGTTCCCCGGAGAATAATGTTCCATTCGTTTCTTTGATTGAAATCTTGGCAGAGTTATTTTAGGATGAAAAATTGGATCAGGCATTATATCTTGCAATCATAAAAATTACAATATGCTACTTGACTTATGCTTCACAAACTTCTACCTGATTTGTATTTTCCTGGCTTCTCAATTTGTCTGTCCTTGAAATTCAGATTCCTGTGCAATTATCTTTCTACACTCTGTTTACCCAAAATTTGTGGATTGCTACTTGACCAAAATTCCTGGAATGTTGAACAGGAACAACTTCAAGAACAGGCAACACTGTAATTGTTCAAATCAGAACATACCATTATTCAGGATTTGCAAGTCTTGAATATATATCTGTTACTTTGTTGGTGTATGAAAATACAGTGTGTGAACAATAATTTGATGAATGATAAGAACTTTTTAGTCGATAAGGGGATGCAACTTTAATACTTGAATCACCGTTTCATGACTCAATTGTTCTTTGAATTGATTTATATATCACCAATTGCCTTGCAACAACCAGGCATAAAAAATAAACCCATATAACAGTTAAATTATTCTAATAATTAATTGGAAGTTTAAAAAAAGTTACGATTTGACTTATGCCGTTTGATATAATATATTAATTCCTTCTGATATTTGAAAATTATATTATTTATCCATTGAAGTTTTGATATATTGTATTAGTATTTCCTGCAAATTTGATGTACTAGACTAATATCCCTCCGAGGAAAAGAGAATATTTTTTTTTACTAGTGTTATATTCTTTATCAAATCTCAAGTGTACTAGTGTATTATGTCAAAATATAAGGAGTAAATCGTATATTTTTTAAACTTCAGAGAGATATTGATGTATTATGTTAAATTAGATGGAGTGAATATGAATTTTCTCTAATTAATTCAACTTTGTATCGATTTTCAATGTAACGAAAAAGCATAAAATTTGCCACGATTTTAATTTTGATATAAAGATGAGATTTTTTATATTAATTTTATTAGAAATCTGAAAAAACATGCAAATCGTGGTTCCAAGAAATATTTAAACCAAAAGAAAAATTTGGGTAAATTACACGATGGTATTCCAATTTTTTAACTTATAATAATTTCGTATATAAACTATTATTTATAACAGAAAATCTTTTGAACTTTAATTTTGTAATATAAAAATATCTACTGTTAAAATTTGTTAGATCATTTAATGGAATACTAATGTAGACTTTTCTACAACAGTAAAAAAGTTTTTATATGTACAAAATAGATTTCATAAAAAAATTTTACCTTTCTTATCAATTTCCACACTTTTTTTCACTCACTTTCAAAGCAAATATAATCAAACATTTCATTAAATAGTAAAATTTTTTTGTGAGATTCATTTTGTGCATATAACATTTATACATTGATATTTTTTACTAATGTGGAAAGTTTATATCAGCATTTTGTTAAATGATTTAACAAATTTTAACGGTTAAGTACTTTTATGTTACAAATTAAAGTTTAATGAGTTTTTTTTGTTGCAAATAATACTTTAGGTATTGAGTTGTTATAAGTTAGATAGTTAGAGTACCGACGATATAATTTACCTAAAAAACCCTAGCCTCCTTTTCTTTCAACTTATTTCTTCTTTTTTTCTCTAGCCACTATCTTTCTTAAGTAAGGAGGAATAATTTTTTGTCATTATTGGGTGAAATCACTCATTTATATTTTTTTTTATCAATTTATTTCTAAATAAGTGGTTATTCCACATAGATCTAGATTTTTATTTTGTTAGTTTGGTTTTTCGTAATTTCGTCGTCTTGTTGCGGCGTTTAGTTTTGTCGTCTTATTACGATATTTTGTTTTTATTGTTTTATTGTGGCATTGTTATGTATTAGAGATTCAGACAAGTAAAATATATTCGATCCAGTAGAAATAATAAATTAAATTATATTCGTTAGTATATTGCAGAACTTGAATTATAGATATTCTAGTCACTATAGTATTATCAAATTTATAAATTTTGAACCGATTTATTATACTATTAATCTGAATATTATAAATATTTTTACTATTTTATTTTTTATAATTTTTAGCAGATGTTTTATTTATATATTTCTAATTTGAATCAATCAAATTATTTTACTTCTAGGTTATTAAACCAATGCACAAGATTATTATTAAATTTTATTTTGAGAGAAGAGAATAAGGTGGATCCGTGGCGCAATGGTAGCGCGTCTGACTCCAGATCAGAAGGTTGCGTGTTCGATTCACGTCGGGTTCAAACCTA
>CATIWF010019823.1:0-111760 GCA_949630135.1 Balakata baccata | reverse complement strand
TTTCTTACCTATGTAAGAATGCATCTCTATATATAAACACAAGTCCAACTTCAAATTTTAGTGATGTGGGACAAACTCTCACTCACTTTTCACCTTTAAATCTCCTTATCAAAAAATTTATTTTGAGTTTCAATTTCTATTCACATATTTTCCATTTTGAGCATATGAATACATTAATTCATAATCCTCATGTCAAATAATATATATCCGGATCTTTTTTCCAAAACTGAGTTGTAAGACCCATCCGAATAATTCTCTTAAAATAGCTCATAATCACGATTTTTCCAATAATTAAAAATACAACCTGTGTCGTTAAAAAATAAAAATTAACATTTCTTTAACACATTATTATTATAAAACATATTATTGTATGAAAGTGATAAAGTAAATACATGCCTCAACATACAGTCTCTTTTTTTTTTTTTCAATTATTAACCAGTTTTGAGAAGCCCATAAATTCTCACTCATCAGATTTGAGTTTATAACTTTTTAATATTTTATTCAGTGCATTTAAAAAGACAGTTATTGATATTTATTATTGCACATATTTTAATTAAGGATACCAAAGTCAATGAATTAGTAGTTGAAAAGCGACCACGAATACAACATGTGGTCAACTTACTATCATTATCATTTTTCCTTTTTTTTTTTCTTCTTCTTCTTATTAAACTTATTGGTTCATCGATCATTACACTTCCATCCCAATTATATTTCTTTTAAAAGAATATTAATTTTATTGAGATAAGAATATAAATATAAATTCACTGCAAATTATAGAAAATAAAATAGTAAAAAATATGATTTAATAATATTATAGTAATTAAAATATTTATAATTTTAATTCTACGACATACTGACGACTATAATATAATTTGTAATTATTTCTGTTTGATCGAATATGATTTTGTCCGTATGAATTGACCACAAAAAAATAAAATATCGTTACAAGATAACAAAAAATAAAATATTGTAACAAGATAACGGAAAACCAAACGCTACAATAAGACGATAAAATAAAAAATAATAATATAAATAAAACAAAAATATAGATGTATATAAAATAATCACTTATTTTAGAAATAAATTAATATAAAAAAATAGAGCGAAGTGATTTCATGCTAAAAATGATCTCTCGTTGTTTTATAATACTTTTCTGTTTAATTTTTATTGAAGATATAATTAAAACTGAAATAATAAGTGTTAAACTATGTTATTTTTTTTTAATAATTTCATATCACGGACCTATAAAATTAATAATCTCTTAAATAATTTATTTACTCCATTATTTTCCGGACTTGAGTCGATTCACTTTTGATTCACTTTTTGTTTGAAAACTAATAATACATTAATTGTTTGAATAAATTACTTTACAGACATAAAATAATTGTAAAATTAGTTTTTCTTAGATAGTAATAAAATGTTGTTAGTGGTTGGTTCAATTCAAGAAAAAAATCTGCAAAAGGAAACAAAAAATTTACCAATTAGGCTAACTCAATTGATAAATCTATCGTAAAATAGTCATAATAAAAATAGAAAATCATGAATTTAATACTCTACTTTTGAAAATGTATAAGAAAAAGTTTAGCAAAAATTATAAAAAAACCCTCAACTTCACCAAATTTTACAATTATATTTATTCTAAAAAAATTCTATTTAAATTATATGAATTTTTATTTTTGAAATAAATGTAGTTTTGATAGTTCAAAACTAGTACACAAACCTGATGTTTGCGTGCATTGATCCAAATAGAATAAATAGTGTTGATGTAGATCAAATATGCTAACTAGATTAAATGACAAGTACTTTAGTTCAATATATTCAATTATAATTGAATGTATTTAATTCATGTTAGTGACTAGTTATTTCGTTCGGTCAATCTATGTAAACACCAGTTAAATTCTAAAACTGATTGCATGTTACCAAAATTATATTTATTTAAAAAATGCAAATTTATATGATTTAAATATAAATTTTCTTAGAATTGGATATAATTGTTAGAATTGTAAAATTGAGATTTTTTTGTTTTTTTTTTTTTTGGTAATTTTCTCAAAAATTTAAATTGCCAACCTTCCTCGCCACCTTCTCTCCATATACATCCATCCATCCACTAAATGAGTGGACGTGACTTAGAAATTTTTTTGTTAATCTTAGCTTTGAAAAATGGAAGTCCATTCTCTAGGGCCATAATTTAAAGAGGAGCTTCCTAGCAAGATCTTTCTCATCATTCATTTATGCATTTTTCTTGATAATTAAACAAAATTAATGCCTTTCTAGACGAGAGTCTGTCACTTTTAATCAATTAATTAAGACTATATGATAAAATTAATTTAGTTTGTATCGAATAAAATTTTAAAAACATAAAATACTCCCCATAAATTATAAAGTAGTTAACTATATATCAAAAATTCAAAAAGTCAAAAATAATGCCTTTACAGAGAGGAAAGTCTGTCACTTTCGCACACTATAAAGAAAAGAAAAATTATGGAATTTGGTCACAGTGTCGGATATTATTGCTTGTACCGAATCTTCTAAATGGTACTTTAATTATATAAATTATAATAATATAGTATTTTAAATATTATTTATAATATAAATATATTTTAATTATATAAATTATAATAATTTAATATTTTAAATATTATTTATAATATAAAAGTATCTTATTTTTTATTTTATAACTAAATATTAATTCTGATTGTTTTTGAAAAAATAGTTTTTGGAAAAAAATTTTGTATTTTTAATTTTTTAAAATTTTGAAAACTGTTTTTGATATACGTAAATAAATAGATATTTTTTTTCATAAATAGATTTTAAAAAAATTATAAAAAAATAGTCAAATAAATTAGAAAATTCAAATCTTCTTTTAGAACACTCAACAACACTTCAAAATACCTTTTTAGTTTCTCTAATATAAGTATAACATGAAATATTCAGATAAATTTTAATAAAAATAAAATTAGTTGTAATACTCAATCAGTAAAATCGAAATTTATCTAATGTGGATATTATAACTAATTTTATTTTTATTAAAATTTATCTAATGTGGATATTTCATATCATATTTATGTTAGAGAGACTAACAGTTAAATATGACAATACTATTTAGTTACAAAATAAAAATTGATGTAATTTTGTGTTACAAAATAAAAATTAAGGTAATTTTATGTTACAAATAATTTTTAAGGTACGGAATTGTTATAATTTAGATACCAAATTGTTACGAATTATATAATTGAATTAACGTGGGTAAAATTCACTTATCAAAAACTAAGCACTTATAGTAAGTATTTGCTCTTATTCATACAATTTTTATTCTATCCCTCTTTAAATATTTAACAATTTTATTAATATTTATTAGAAACAAATATTAAAAAATTTTAAATACTAATTTTTATTTAGATACGGAAAAGCATATTAAATAGAATTAAAGAATTTATAAACACAATTTCAAATTTTGATAGGAAAAAAAAAAAGAAAAAATAAGTTTATTCACATGGGATGGAGAAGTGGGATCAAATAAAATTATTAAATAAAAGATAAAATGAAAATCATAAATTATGTGGAGGCTGCTGTATACAGTGGACATAGTGAAAGAAAAATAATTACATTTGGAAAGCAGAATATTCCCCAAGATATTCTATCTAAAGTTTCTTTAAAATATCACTTTTTTTCTTCTAAATTAGTTGAACACATGTGATTCAGTTTTCTCTTCCCACAGATTTTGATTTTCATATTTCTTTTTACTATTTTTTTTATTAATATGTATTTTACATAATTATTATATATTAAATTTATTTTTTTAAATATTATAATTCATATAAAAATTGCTAATTTATCAATTATTAAGAATCATAAATAAAATAGAATATTATTAATTTATTCATTACTAAAAACTATATATAAAATAGAGATAATAAATACTCTACGGTCATTTTATCTATCATTCTAAATTATTACTTTATTTATTATAAGAGTCGTATACAAAATAAAAATAATAAGTACTTTATTGCTATTTTGTCGTTTTTTCCTATTTTTACAGACTAAATGTACAAATTAATTCCTAAACTATATTATATCAAGCAAATAATCCCCTCAATTTTAATTCAGTACAAATAAGCCATCAAATTTTAAGTTCGGTACAATTAAAACCCTTACATATTAGATCCTTTAAACCATTATCGTGAACTAATTCGGTTTAGTGAAAAGTGACTCAATCTAAATTGTATAATTTAGGAGCTAATTTGCACATAGTTTAAAATTTGATAACTTATTTGCATTGAATTAAAATTGAGGGAATAACTCACTCTGTATGATATATTTCAGAGGCTAATTTACACTTTTGGCCTATATATATATTATAATATAAAATTTTTTATAGATTTTTATATACAAATGAAATAATTTGAGAAGTATTTATTAAATTCTCTATATTATTTTTTATTTTATTTTTTGGGTAACACATACTTTTATACCGTGAGTTGCATAAAATATTAAAAAGTTAATAAAAAAATAAAGAGAAGTTAATAAGTATTTTTTAAAAAATATAAAAAAAATCACCATTCAATATATATATATATATATGTGTGTGTAAAGTCTGTTCATATTATAATTTTTAAATTTCAGATTGAGTTAATTGAGTAGATTATCAAATTAATATATCTTTTAAATATTAAATTAAATAATTTTCAAATTCCCAATGATTTGGATTGGTAACAATTTTTGATGATCAAGTTACCCTTATCTCTTTATCCTACACGGTAAGAAAGAGTGAGATACCAGAGTTTACCTTGGAATCCACTCCAACGGTAAATTCAGTGGATTGAGGAAAGGAAACGGAAAGAAACAGAGAAAGAGAGAAACATATAAAATTTTAGTTAACTTAATTTAGAAAAAACGTCTTTTTATATTTAAATCAGTTGTCTTCATTCATTAATTCATACATCCGGTATAATTTATACTATGAGAGACGTCTTTTTATTTATATCTAGATCAGTTGTCTCCATTCATTAATTGATAGATTCCTTGACATTTTAAAAAATGCATCGGTAATTTAAAATGATTTTATGTGGCGTGGCGTCTACATCTGCTGTCTTTTCTGTTTACACGGCTACCCATTTAATGCTCTGAATCTATTAATGCTAGATGCATTTACTGCTTGATATGAACGGACCACGTCTCTCGGATATCGCATTAGTTGCTAATGGTCTTTGATTCATAGTTTGTTTCTGTCCACACCAAAGACCCATAGGAATCTCGGTACCTCCTAGTAACTACAGGTGTCCGTGGGTCCACACTTCATATGCATAGAGATGGATGTATATTTGTTGGTATCCATTTTTCCCTATATTCCTTTGGTGTGTTGCATCGTGTCTTATCGTGTATATAACACAATTATTAATACGATGCGATTAATTAATCGTGTTAAAAATTAAAATATAGACATGATACAATTAAAATTTATATAATATGACATAATTAATTAAATGTGTCTAAACGTATACACGTTATACGATACGAAAAAATTAGACACTATCAATTAAATATGTTTACATATACAATACGAAATACGATTATACATAAATATTAAATAAAAAATATACAAAAAAAAATCTCACACGTAATAAAAAAAAATTAATACAATACATAATTCATAAAAAAAAAAATAGCATTGAAAATTTGAAGTCTTTACATTTAATTAATTATTTTTTATTATTCAACTCAAAAAAATCTAAATTTTTACTTTTTAGAATTTAATTCTAATATAATTTTATTTTACATGAGAAAACAAACATAAATTAGAAAATATTTATTAATTCATCTAAACATAAACTACTAAATATATTAGTATAATATTAATATGATATAAGTTAATAAATAAGCTAACAGTCAATTATATTTTAATTTATTTAAATATAATCTGATAAATATACAACAACTATATATCAATTCATCTAAATATAAATTAATAACTATATAATATAATATTTATATAATTATAAAAATAATAGCTATATAATATTTATTTATATTTAAAATATATTAATACAATTAAATTTAATATAATGTATTATAAATATTTTATAAATATTTAAAATATTATAATATATATTTAAATATAGTTTAATATTAAAATAATTAAATCTTTTATATATTTTTAATCATATCTTAACAGGTGAAGCAGGTAAAATTCATTTATTACATGATTTTTTTTGTATTTTAATCGTATTGACGCGATTATGATCTATATCTATTAAACTCAAATTTATATCAGTTTAAGTCTGTATCGTTTCATATCGTGTTCCAAATTAGCAACTCTCTATTAAAGTGCTTTTTTATATGGGTGGTTGCCAATAAAATTATGGGGTAAAAATTGTCAAATGAAAAGTTCTGAAAGTTGTATTTTTAGTACTATAAATATTATTTGTCTTAATATTTTTTATTCTAATTAGTATAAAATATTTATATTCTATCTATTTATCCACTTGTTTTATTCAATTTGTATTAAAAGTACAAATATTTTATGTTAATCGAATAAATTGAGACTAAAAAAATAATATTGGAATAAATAGTATTCTCTTTTAATATGTACAGTATTGTGCTTGGAAATGCTGTCTCTGTATATAAGTGGGCAGTTAGCTAATGTTGTGGAATGAAATTGACAAATGCACTGAGTTTAACATAGGAAATTGAAAAAGAAAGAAAGGGCCCTATGTTAATATCTGCTACCTCAAGTATCATTTTAATTAGTTAATTAAGGAGTCGTTCGATTGATATTATTATTTATGAGAATATAAAATGTTTGAAGTTCAAGTTCTCTCGCTACCATCCATCAATTGGTAAGAATTTAATACCATTAGTGTATATAAGAAGATTATTATTCCATATTGTATACTTCAGCTTTCTGTGAAAGAAAAAATCATTTTAATTAATTTTCAAAGATAGATGGAAAAAGAAAGGAAGAGGGGGACAGCACAGCACTTGAAATGGTGGATAACACTGATGGATGCTGTTAAAAGGTCAGAAGAAGAAAACAGAAACATATAAATTGGAACATGTTATGCTCTTCCTTCTTCATGCTGGCCCAACATCTGCTGATATTTTAGCCTGCAGAAAAGAACAGTTCGTCTTTCTCAATCCAGATCGATGATTGGTTGATGCTCATCAAACAATATTTTATATATATATATATATATATATATATGCTAATAACACTTTTTCATATATTTTCCAACACGCACTTTCAATATAAAAAATACATGTGTCTATTTACTTATAAAATATTATTAATTTTTATAATAAAAACTAATACTTTATAAAAAAAATTCTATATTTTAGAAGTTCTCTACCAAATTTAAAATTATCATGAAAGTAAACAGTCTCTCCTCCACTATCTCATGATATTTATTTGTTTTTTTTTTTTGCCTACAGGAGACAGACAAAATTACAAAAAAAATCAATATAATTGTATTAGTTAATTAAATTAATTTTATCATTTACTTATTGAATTTATTAGTAAATAATATTAATAATTAATTAATTAGAAATTTAATTCTATTAGAACTAGATAACTATGTTTTATATATTAAAAAGAAAAAAAATAAATTAATATTAATATCCAATATTTTTATTATGTTTCCGAAATACTATTAATGAAATTAACATTATTATTATTAATTACAAATAAGTGATAATTATAAATAAAACTCTAACATTTAACCCGATTTTTAATTTAATGTATTAAAGTAAATTTACTAAAAAATTAATATAATTATATTAGTTAATTGAGTTAATTTTGTCATTTACTAATTGAAATTATTAGTTAATAGTATTAATAATTCATTAATTAGAAGTTCAATTCTATTAGAACTAGATAACTATATCTTATAAGTTAAAACTAAAAAAATATTAATGTCCAACTTTTTTTATATTTCCGAAATATTATTAATAAAAATTAATATTATTATTTTTAATTACAAATAAGTGATAATTATAAATAAAATTCTAACATTTAATTTGATTTTTAATTCAGTATCCAACGCTTTTTTAAGTTCCGTGAATACTATTATTTAAAATTTATATTATTTTTTTAATTTATGAATTACAAATAAGTGATAATTATAAATAAAAGTCTAATATTTAATCCGATTTTTAATTTGATGTCCAAAGAACTGACATTGAAGAATAAATACTTGATATATTTATAATAAATATTTAATCATTTATACTTTGATTATTGTTGGGCCTCTTTATATATTGTCTTGACTTTGCTTCTGTCTATATCTATAAGTAAGTAGGAAAAAGCTCAAATGAGAAGTTTTGTAAAATTATAATAATAGAAATATAATTTAATAATTAATTTTTCTTAATCATATACATAACAAATTAAGTTTTTAAAATTTACATACATAGAAAAATATAATTTGTTTTTATATAAAATATAAAAATTAAATATAATTAACAAACATTAATATTTAAATTAAATATGATTGGACAAGATTATTATTATTTATTTAATAATGATGAGATCAATTATTAAAAATCACATGCATTGCATGTGGATGATTAGAAATAGGAGAGATAGATAAAATAAACATAAAATACTTACTACTTCTATTTTATATATGATTCCTAATAATAGACAAATTAAAAATCATCATATGAGTTATAATATGAGTTCAATATCTAATAATTATGTGCAAGACACGTTAATAAAAAATCATAATTATCATATTATTATACTATATATAAAAATAGGAATAAGGAGACATGCAAATTTAAAAAGAAAAAAAATAATTTAATAAAAAAAATATTATGAAAGCATAGTAAAAAAACAACATATTATCATTTAAAGTACAACAATAATAGTTTTCACTGAAATATTGAATTTATATCATGTGCATCGCATGTGGATGATTGAAAATATGGAACCAAATAAAATGACCGTAGAATATTTACTATATCTATTTTATATATAATTCTTAATAATGGACAAATTAGTAATTTGATGGATGGACAAAATGATCGTAAAATACTTATTACTGCTATTTTATATGACTTTTAATAATAGACAAATTAGTAATTTTTATATGAATTATAATACGAGTCTAATATCTAATAATTATGTACAATACAGTCAACTTAACTGTATTAGTTAATATATTTAATTTTATCATTTAATAATTTAATTTTTCAGTGAATAGTATTAATAATTCCTTAATTAGAAGTCTAATTCTACTAGAACTAGATAACTATATTTTATATATAAAAATATATAACTAATATAAAAAAGAAATAAAAAAATAATTTAATAAAAAAATTTTAGAAAGACAGGATAAAAAAAATATAATAGACAAGATAATTTGTATATAATATAATGTGACATATTTTTTCTGTATATAGTAAGATATAAAAGTCAAATATGGTTAACAACTAGTGATATCTAAATTAAATGTGACTTAATTACATGATAATTAAAAGTAACTAAAATTAAATTGCCGAACAAAATTATTAATAATATTTATTTAATAATGATTAATCCAATTATTATAAACTATGTGCATCGCATGTGGATGATTGAGAATAGTGAGGACAAACAAAATGGCTGTAAAGTATTTACTGCAACTATATTATATATGACTCTAAATAATTGATAAATTAGTAATTTGATAAAATTTAAGATAAATATGCATTTTTGTAATGCACTATGAATAAAATATCATAATAAAACAAAAAAATTAATGAAAAAATTATATACAAACTAAATGATAATTAACGACGAACCCGATATATAATAATCACGTATAAACACACAAATTTAATTATATTAGTTAATTAAATTAATTTTATTATTTAATAATTTAATTTATTATTGAATAGTATTGACAATTTATTAATCAAATTATTTTATTTATTTTATTATTTATTAAATCAATTAATTTAAATATTAACAAGTAATAAAATAATTAAATAACTTAATAAGTAATAAAAATGTGTTATAAATAATGAACATACAATGAACAATCAAATTTAAAATGATGAACAATCATATTTAAGACAATAAATAATCAAGTTCAAAACGATATATAATTAAAATATAAATATTAAACTTATAAGTGATGAACATGCGATGAATAATCAAGTTCAAAATGATAAATAATCAAATTCTTAACAATGAACAATTAAATTGAAAATGATAAACAATCGAATTCTAATAAAAAATTTTAAAAATTCATCACCATAATTTACTACACATAATTTATTATTATAAAAATCGTAAAGTACCTATTATTTCTATTTTATATATGACTCATAATAATTAATAAATTAACAATTTGATAAAATTTGAGATAAACAATACTTATGTAATTCAATATGAATAAAATATTATAAGAAGATGAAATTAAAAATAAAAAAAATTATATAAAAATTAAATAATAATTAATTACAAGTCCAATATTTAATAATTATGTACAAAATACGTTAATGAAAAACTAGTAAAATTAAATATTCCACTTAAAAAGTTAAATTTAAAAATTACATTCAATCTTTTTAGTCTAAACTTTTCTTATCAATTGATTAACAGTTAATAATAGATAAAATATTAATTAAAATATAATTTAAAAAAACATCAAACTACAATGTAATTTTAAATATATATATTTTTTCATTTAAATTTTAACTCTTGATAAACTGAAGAAAGAAAAATCAAAAGATGAAGGGCTGGGCTCAATGCTATTATTGAGAGATAATTACATAAATATAGCACCATATTTCTTTTTTAAATGCTCAAATTGAAACCGTTCCAAATTTATGTTTTCCACTATTTATTTTTCCACAACGTGCGTAACCAAACAGTGCCAAAAGATGAAGGTGTTGAAAAGTCCAAATTATTTCTGTGGAGGAATACAAATCCATTTATTTTTAAGAATTAAAAAGCCATTCTTAATAAAATAAAGGTAAGTGTATTTTTTTTATATTATTGATGATGCAGATTTAAGCTCAATCTCCTTAGCCCAACTCCCTTTTTAGAAGGGCTGGGCTGAGTCTTATTGCTATAGGATTAGTAGCCCATAATTGGATGATTTAATTAATTTCTAAGCTAATCAGAAGAACATAATAAAATGGAATTTATATATTGATGCACAATTTGTCCTATAAATATACTTACAACATCGCAATAAAAATAATATATTTTCAAGATATTACGCTCAAAAACTATATTGTATTAATTTTATTATTAGATAAGCAAATGCAAGTTGAATCTGATAGAGTCTCTGAAATGATAGAAATATTTAAAAATACTGAACGGTGAGAATCTATCGTATAATTTTCAAAGCTATTAGTTAGGGAGTTATAACGTGGCATATTAAAACAATTTAAACTGAATAGAATTCCTCATGTATATGTGTAAATAGAAGGTTAATAAACTTGATTGCAAACTCTTTCTTCCTCCTGATGAGTCTACCTTTATCTTTCCATTCTAAAATGCTTTCAAGTGCCTGAATTTGGTGTTGGGGCTTAGGCAGTAGAGAAACACCCATAGATCAACAACGCAAACCAAGAAAACATTAAAATCTTGGCATTTTCAAGAACAAATACACTGCAAACCCAATAAAAAGAAGATAAAACATGGAAGAATCAAAGATTAAAATTGTGCTGCTGCTCTAAATGAGATATGCTTTTCGAAGAATCAAAGGTTAATTTGAGAATGTATTTGAATGTGAAGCTTGTAAACGGCACTACCATTATAAGAAGTATTGTATTGAGATAGTCAACTGATGTGTGATTATAATCTAATCTTCTTCATCTCACGCTTACTCCATAGCAGAGAGTCATTTGAAATGTAAAAGTAGTAGGTCATACCGTTCATAGACCGACATCATAATTAATTTTGTGGCTCATTATTTAGCTAAGTTTAATAGTTTGTTTTATGTTGGCTTAAGTTAGCTTAAGTGGAATGAAGATAATATGCACACAATATCCTAATACCACTAGTGTTTGTTCAATATTCTAACACAACTCATATATCTCTAAAGGTATCAGAAGACATCTACCCAAACAACAGAAAAGTCCAAATTATATGTAACTGAATGATTGATTAATAAAAGAAACATTCAATATTATATACATTAATATAAGAAAGTAAAACTACAATATTATAATAAAATTTTATATATTTTTTGTCTCTACAGAGTAAGTTGAATCTGACTGAGTCTATAAAATAATTAAAATATATTATATACAACAAAGATTTAAAAAATATCGGACAGCGTACATCTATAATATTGTTTTGAAAAACAATTAATTGGAATAATAATGTCATGCATTAAAACAAATTAATAATTATGTGAGTTTGATTTGAAAAATATGAAGACAATACAGGTTAACAAACTCTGTTGAGGTTGGAACTCAGACTTCCAATATTCTTAAATTATTTAAAAAACCCTGAATTTGGTGCTGAGGAAATTGACACCCAATATCAACACCAACATATATATAATTAACCAAGAGAACTTTGAATTCTTCGCATTTTCTGTAGTAAAATATACTGCAAAAACCTTAAGAAAAGGAAAAGAAAACATAGTAAAATCAGAGAGTAAGCACTCACCAGACAAAAACATATCATTGTTGATGAAACCATGCACAAGAGATTTGCTGCTGTAAATTGCTGAGGAAACTTGAAACTAATTGGTGAAGTTATACACTGATTTGTTAACCGATATGGATAAAACTACACTCTCTTTTAATTATCTTTTCCATCTCTGCTTTAAACTTTGCAATTTTATATTCATTCCCACTGCATAAATCTTTATATATTTTTATATTTGCAAGCACTACAAGACAAATATGTGACGGCTTCTAAAATTTGAAATTGTGAATTTAATTATGATATGTACTAAGAATTTTAAAATGATTTAAAGTTAATATTTGTGTCACAATTGTGTAAATATAAATTACATTTAATATATATAATTCAATATATATATGTTTTCCAATTATAATTTTTTTTTTATTGAGAGGAAACACTTCGTAGACACATTTAAATAGCCCATCGGGCTGTGGCTACACAGCATGGGTAATCATCCTCTTACACTTTTTATAAAAGCAAAATCTAACATCGTGCATATGAGAGAATTTGAACTCAAAATCTCATCTTCCAATAGTAAATACTCTTGTCATTTGAGATATGTCTCAAATATTCCAATTATAAAATGTATCTTTATTCTTTTGTATGCTGTTCATAATGATATGTATAATATCATATTCAATAAAATTCAATGAACAGAGAAATTGATTTTTTTTTTTCTCAAAAAAAAAAAAGCAGTATCATTTATTTTGTGGAAAAATAATTGGAAAGCACTGAAAATTAATATACTTCAAACTTGAAATTAAGAAATCCAACCACATGTACTTCCTAATTTATTCAATTTTCTTCTATGTATGTGATGGTTCGTGTGCACTGTTCTTTTTTTTTTTTTTTTTTTTCACATGAATTTGCTGATTCACATTAAAAATCCTTGAATTTGGGAATTTTATAATATTTTAGTATATGTTACTACCAGGAGAGGGAAGTGAAATTTTTATACCACTCCATTTGAAGCAGTGATGGCAAATGTGATAAAACACTAGACGACAAATCTATGGCGGCCACTAAAAATCCAAATCTATATATTTCACTAAATAAATTTTAAATAATAAATTTTTGTTTTTCAAATTATAAAAAGAAACATTATTTTAAAAAATTCAATCAATAAACTACTAATTGATACAAGGCAAAACAGTCATCTTCAATAAAAGAAGTCCAACGGCATATAAAGAGCTGAGCTCCTTCTCGGTTTCGGATGCAAAACGCATAACTAACAAAAAAAATTTTTTTTTGAGACCAATGATTTTTCCAAGAAGGAAATGTTTCGAAGTTATACATCCGTCGCTAATAATAGCAAGGGGCGCGTCGGAGTTTCCAGAGACCGTTTGTCCCCGTTGAACATTCTAGTTTTAGCCACAGAATGATCCGTCGCTAAAAGTTGTATTTTTCATTTAATATATATTCTAACATTATCAAAGGAAAATTTACCCATTATAATTCTATGAAAAACAGTACATCCTCACCTCTAAAAGGTAGCTTGATTAAGACACAATTAAGCAAAAAAAAAGTCCAGATTCGTGAATTCAATTATTTAAATCAAGGCATATATACAGTTGACATAACATAAATGTATATATATAGATATATTAATCTAATAATTAAACCTTTTGAATGACAATATTACAATACAAATTATATATTTTTTTCTCTCCATATATAATATCCATTGCATTAGATAATTAATTTAAGAATCAAATAAGAAAATGCAAGTTGAATCTGATGTGTAAAGTGATAAAAGAATTACACAGAAAATAAATATTTGAAAAATATTGGATGACGGGAATCTATAATTTCTAAAACTATGTATTAGGTGAGATTAATAATGTTATAAATCAAAATGAAAAAGCTAATTAAATAGCATTGTAGATGTGTAGATATGAGTTTGAGTTGGAAAAATGTGCAAATAATTGGTTGATAAATGAACTTTATTGCCAATTGCCGACTCTCTCTTCCTCCTCAGAATCGTTTAGTTTAGCTTTCCGGTCTAAAATTCTTCGAAGCATCTGAATTTCGAAGAATTGGGCAGTAAAGAAACACCCAAAGAATATCAACAGTAAGCAACTCTTCACAGTTTTGAAGTACAAACATACTGCAGAAAACCCAACAAAATGATTGTCAGCTCACTCAATCACCATCAGATATATAATTAACCAAATTAACAAACATTATATATATATAAAAGAAACTAATCATTCTGATACAGCTCTAAAAGTTGCTTTTCCACAAATTATTAGCCCTTGTTATATTCTTTGAATTTTCGATATGGAATTCTCTTCAAAAACTTATTTATCATCAGAAATGACAGAAGACACATAACCAAACAACAGAAAAATCCAAATTAAAATATATAATTGAATAGTTTAATTAAATTTAGGCGAATATAAAAATAAAATAATGTCATAAACATAATATAATATAAAATTATATATTTTCTCTCTCCATAATACATTTGCTCAATATTTTATATAATATTATATTAATAGATTCCATAGACAGATAATTAAAGACAAGTTGAAACTGTCTGAGTCTATAAAGTAATTAAAAATATATACAAATTATAAACATTTAAAAAATATTGGACGGTGAGATTCTATAAGTTTTGAAGTGATTAATCAGAGTGATTATAATGTCACCAAACTGAACAAATTAATTAAGCTAAATTAGCATTCTTAGATGTGTGTATATATACATGAGTTTGATTTGAAAAATGAGTAAACAATTGGTTCATAGACTTCATTGGCAACTGTCTCTTTATCTGTAGCTAGGAGGCTTTAACTTTGCATTCTAAATTTGTAGGAAGTGCTAGAATTTGGTGTTGAGATTAGGGCAGTAAAGATCCATATTCAAGAGGAGCACAAAACCAAGAAAACTTTGGAATGAATTCTTGGCATTTTCAAGAACAAATATACTGTACGTAGAATACCCAAATATATATACAAGAATCAAAAAGTTAAACACTTACAGCTACATTAACAACATCACTGTTGACATTAATTGGATGGATTAGAACTTAGGTTGTACAGATTGCATTGAGTTGATCATCAGCTTATTGGATCACCATGGTGAAGAAACTTGCAAATCGGAAAATTAAGTGAAGAAACTGGTGAAATATAACAGTAACGTGGATGCTAGTGCACCCCCTTTTTATCTTTTCGATCTCTGCTCAATTTTGCAATTTTATATTTATAAATTATATCTATCTCTAAAGTTACAAACCCTATGCCTAGTACTAGAAGACAAATCTGCGACGGCTATTTATTAAATTTTTCAAATTTTAATTAAATCACATATTTATAAAATATGTGCCATTCTTAATTTACTGCTTTTGGTTATATATATATATATATATATGAACTTTTTTTATTATCCGAAGATAGAAATTTTCTAATTTTTACTAATAATGGATAGGCATACATATATAGGAATTTAAATTAATTTGCATATATATATGGATTCCTCTTCAACAATAAAGAAGTGTGTTTAATCATTACTAGTTAATTACTGTTTGCATTTTTTTTTTTTGCTTATTAATTCTAAATGATTTGAAAATTGAAAATGAAGAGTGTCAAAAGTCAAAAATCATATTAATTAGAGCATTTCAATATTGCAATTTCATGATTCATAAATCAATTAATTATCATATCAAAAACATAATTTTTCTCTTTATTTATTGATCTTTAGTTTGTAAATATATATATTTTTCTTAATTACTTTCATTTGTAATTATTTTACATTCGTTTCATATTATTCTTTCCTAGATATGTAGGATTTATAAATATCGACTTCAATAAGATTAAGGAACATTTATGCATCATTCCTCACAAAGTTAGACTCCCCAATTGGCAAATTAAATTATTTTTTAAAAAAAAAAAAAACAAAACGAAGAAAAATTAAAAAGAGAAACAAAAAGTAGATCGAATTCAAAATAGTAATTGACTTATAATTTCAAATAACAAAAATGGTTATAAGCTTAAGTGGAAGTGATTACCTATATATATGATGTTGTTCTTATCTTATAAAAAATATATATAAGATGTTGCGGTTATTTATGATTAATTTTGTATTTTCTTTAATTAATAATAATATATTTCGTTCGATTAGCTTATATATGAGTGGGTACCAGAAATAGCATTTTAGTTCTTTTTATTATTAATTTGAGCAAACAGAAAATAATAAATTATATTATATACATTAATAAAATTGAAACAGGAAAGCATGTATACCATATCTTTTGGCTGATATCAACAACCCTAATTATAATGGAAAAAAAGGATAAATTAATTTAAACCAAGATATAGACTTTTCACCTACCCTAAACTTAATTTTGTTAATTCGTTTCAAAAAAAAAAACCTTATATTTGTTTGTTAGTAATTGTATTATTATGGGCAGTTTAATTAATTATAAAGAAAATATTTTAGTTTAAAGTTTAATTAGACAAGAAAATTATTAAAACTAAAGTTCTTCATCAAAGGGTACTGGTATGATAACTATAGGATGTAATATCTCGAATTTGAATCTTACATTAGAAGCTCTTTATAAAAAAAACATAATTCAAAATTTTCAAATGATAAAAATTGTTTCTTATTATCTTCTATCACTCTGTAAATGACAAGTAGTATTTTTTATGGAGGACTAAAATTAAAAAAGAAGTCACATAATTTTTTTATTCTTCTTAATTGTATTGGTTGTTCCTCCATGTTTGGGGCACTCTTTTTCTGTGGAAGGATTTTTCCTTTTGGGTTTTACCTTCTAAGGTTTTTTTAACAGTGCCCATTTATTCTAAAAAAAAATTAAAAAAAAAAGTCACATATCATTCACTGAGCAGAAAAAGATAATTTGGATTGTGGAGAAAATTAAAGAAAATATTTTCAGCATTATTTTTGCTTGCGAATAGTGATTTCGTATAACTAAATTTGTTTGTTTTTTGGGTATGGACAAGAAGATAAAAGCCATTTACTTTAAACTTACTCCATTCTTTTCAATAAAAAATAACCAAAAACAGGATCAACTAAACCAAAAAAAGAAAGAAAGAAAGAAAAGATCAGGAAGAAATCAAGAATCAAGAATTCAAAAAACAAACCAATTAATCAAGAAAAGAAAATTTGTGGAAGATTCAGGATGGATTAACAGGAATTCTTTCGCATGATGAACTCAAAAGCTCTTCTAAATACTCAACTCCTAAATCCTCCAATACAATCACATTATCTTGGCAGCTATTAGGTATCCCTTTCCCATTACTTTTCTTGCTTATCGACTTTCTTGATTTTCTCAGAGAGTGATTCGTCTTTAAAGCCATCACCGGCGAACATCCATCATCGTGTTTATACCTGATATCTTGAAGCGATTTTTCCACCGTTTCCGCCGGAAAATTAAGTATCGCGTTTCGACCTTTGATGGAAAATGCAGCTTGGTCATAAGCTAAAGCTGCAGCCTCAGCAGTACTAAAAGTACCTAACCAAATACGGACTCCATTTCTTGTCGAATCTCTGATCTCCGCCGCGTACTTCCCCCATGGCCTCTTCCTCACTCCCCTGTAAGATCTCTCTTTCTCGGCTGTGGAATTTTCCTCTTTCCAAGAATTCTTTCTTGTTGATTCTTGAATATCTCTTTGATTGAAATGAATTGTTTCTTCCTCACAAGGGAAAGAACAAGAATCGAAATGATCACAGGGATCACGATCATCCCAAGAAAGAGATAGTGAAAAATCGAAAGACAGCTCTGGTTTTTGAAATTGAAACGAGAAAGAAGATTCATCCATAGTTTGATGTGTATAACTTTTCTTTGATTTTCTTTCTTTTTTTGGGTTCTTGAGATAGTTTGTTGTTTGGCTTGACGAAATTTCATTACTATCGATCTAACACTTTATATACAAGAAAATTTGGAAGTCATATGGAACACTAGATTAGGTCAAAATTTCTTGTCATTTTTTTATATGAAAATGCATACAAAAATGTAAATTATTTTAAGTTTCAGATTTTTTTTTATTTCTTTGACCATACTAAGTTTGTTCACTTATATATATAAAACAAGCATAATATTTATTTAAATGTGTTAATTAATAGGCAACTAAGAAAAGAATAAATATTAAAACTGAAACTGAAAATTAATTATTTACAGTCTAATTGGTTAAGAAATGTCTCTCAAACAATCCAGACTCGAATGATTTCATTCATCTCATCTCCAATATAATACAAAATAAGAAAAAAAGTTACATGTATATAGAACTCAAAACCTCTTTGTTTGATATAACCGTAGTTTAAGTAGACATAAAGTTATTATCAATTGTGAACTGTTGTCTCCTCCAATTATTATGATTGTTAGTGAAAGAAACTAATTGTATAGGATTTTTTTTCTTCTTTTTGGTCTGCTCTATTACATTAAACTTTTATATTAATTTAGCTAAGTCTCGGCATATCTGCAGGAGTTATAATGTGTTAGAGACAGTACTCATCGGAAGATATTTTCGAAACAAAAATCGTTTTATAGATATTTTTATGCAAATTTCAATAGGATATTTCTTTTACTAGTTAGTCCATAGATTAAACAAGTGACAACTATAATTAATATTGGACTGTGATCAATAGGTAAAATTAATGTGGAAAAAATTAATTTGATAATGAAAATAAAAATCACCTTAATCAAAAAATAATACCAAGATATTAGAGAATATTACCGCCAAAATGACTTGGAATTGTAATGAAATGGAAGTTATTTTTCTAAAAGAGGAAACATATTTGCGTATGTATGTGATTGATAGCTAGTGTTCTTTTGGAGACAGGAAAAGATCAAAGGCATGCAATGGTTGGTTTATATATGCTTTACAAGAAGATATATAGGGGGTGGAGTTGCTCTATATCTTTGTTGGATTTTCCACATGCATTTCATACACATATACGCAGCGGAAATAAAAATTTATGAACTCTAAAAAGAAAAATCAACTTATATAGCCATGAACAATTAGAACTATATAATAGCAAAAGTTTATTACCTTTTTAAAATAAGTACTCTTTATTTGATTTTCGTCTTATTGGGTTGTAGTAAACCACAGTAATTCTTTAGAATCACCTCTAATGGTATCCGTGCGAAGGGAGAAACAAGAAAACCGTTTAGAGAATGAGTTGGATTAATCTATTGTGCTAACAAAAGATTAATCCCTTGAGAGAAGAAGTTGAGAAGAATTGACACTCAATTCTCTGTATTGCAGCAGCTAAAATAATATATAAAAGGACTATTTATAACTCACAGAATTAGGATTCGAAACCCTTGATTATAAAATTCTAATCAAATTAAAATTTCTAATCTGTCACATATCACGATCGGAAAACTAATTTTTCGCTCAGAAAATTGCCCATATCAAGTGAGTCCCTGTTGGAAAACTACCTTTCCCAATCGGGACTTGATTCTATTTAAATTCAGTAGCTATTTTTTATCAGGATACTTATTTTTTCGATTGATACCTTCATCCCGTCCGAACGGACTTGGATTTTCTCTCACTATTTTAGATCCGATCCAAAAACTCATTTCACTTCTCCTTCACACCTTCAATATATATGACCCATTAGGTTTCCGGCTATATTGGTCACTCAGATTAACACTTAATCTCGAGCAGGTCATGAACGGTATTGAACAACACATCATGATCTCTAATTAATCAGAAAGTAGTAGTTAAACTACGAACATTTCTATAGACAATTATTCTTGCAATTCGTCCTTTCACTATTCTATACCCCAATCAGTTTAGAGTATGGACTTTGTGTCAGTTTCCACTAGACTGACTACGTCACATCTAGTCCGAATGATGTTAGATCTTGTCCTGAGGCTCATTACTTTTATAGACATATCACTGAAAACTATTTTCATGATATTTCTACTCTAACCAGAAATTCCTAAATAATGATCTCGATAAGAGGTTACAGGTATATCCTCCATCTATCAAGAGTGGTGAATTCTTTGTTGGCTCCTCAACTACTTTCGAATACTTCAAGTTGCACCAAATCACCATCCTATTTAGTATTCAAGATAACTTTGAGCGCCTCAAGTCTAATAATACTTGCATCAAAGCTATGATGAGATTATCATTGACATAGAATAGATGATCCATGTGATGATATATTATCAGGTCATCCAATGAACTTGACTACCTTAGCAACATCTATATGTTAACTCCAGACAACTTATGTCTATAAATTATGAGATTTACTGCTTGATTCAATCAATGAGTGTAATATATACTTGTTTATCCGGATTAATAATATCCAGTCTTGTTAATCCTATGACTAGAAACAATTTAGATATAATCATAATTATACATGATAGAATTTCAATATCATGATTCATCATAATTTCCTTCATACTATATTTATATCATAGACTTTATCAATTAATTCAAAATTCAATCCATTCATAATACAAATGAATATCAATTAGGTGAAGATGCTTTTATTCATATAAAATAAATTTGTACAAATAAGTATTAAAAGTGATTATTTTTAGAGTACATCTCTAACAATCTTTGCATTTACACATTTTTCGTTGCTTCTCTTGAGATTTGGCCAAATTTTGCTTGCAATGTATTCATGCTAAGGTTTTCTGTGTTTATTAATTTGTACCTGTTTATGGTTAGCTCTCTATTTATAATTCTTTTCTGGTACTTCTTAGTAAAGCAAATGTTATAATATAAGGATTTTCCTTCTCTTTTCGGTTATGAATGAATATTCATATTTGATAAAAAAAAAAAAAAGGACATAAGTAGGCCATCGATATCATGCATCTTTTATGGTATTCACATGCATGCTATTTGGATCTTATCATCAACTAGAAATTAATTATTGTTAAGATTCTTTTCTTAGATCCAATCCAGCTTATAAATTAAATAAATTAGATTGAATCAGACCAATTATATCTTTTTTTTTTAATTTTTAAAAGCTAATTTCGAAATTTTATAGGTCTAAAACAAAGATTAATACCATTAAAACCAAAATTTATTTGTTTTTACTAAAATAAGTTATGTGATTCATAATAATTAAAAGAAAAAAAAAACAAATTATCCCTTTTTAATTAGTTTAATTTTTGGGTTGCATCACGGGTTGATATTAGATCGATTCAACCCGCCAATTCTAAAAATTTCGAGTCATTTAAAATTTTATTTTAAAAAAATTAAATAAAAAGCAAATATATATTTCTGTATTCATAAAGGCATATGAGACGAGAAGCTTCCTGAATTGGAATGGTTTATCCCGAACAGGCAATATTAATTTAAGGCAAAATTACTATTTGGTTTGGCATAATATACTATATCATTTTATGTTTGAAAAATATATTTATTGCCATCTCTATTTTATTTCCATTAAATTAAATAGTTTTATTAAATTTTAAGATACTTACTATTAGTAAAAAAAAATATTTTTTTGTTCGGAGAATACTAGTATAATATATTAAATTTTAGAAAGGTACTAGTATAATAAATCAAATTTGTAAGGAGTTATTAGTTTAATACACCAAACTTTCAAAAAGTAAATATTATAATTTTCAAATATCATGGTACTAATAAATTATGTTAAATTACAAGAAGCAAATAATATATTTTTTAAAACTCAAAAAATATTAGTGTATTATGTCAAATAATGTATAGTAATTTTAAATTTCCTTAATTTAAATGCAACCACTTATAATTCTCATTTAGTCAAATTGCTCTTATAATTTCGTATGTTAAAGATTAGTTGTTACCGATTTCTGTGACATTTCTTTTAGTATATATATTTCTTTTTTCTCAATTAAGTATTTTTTTTTATTAGTTTTAAAGTAGTTGCATATATTCTAAATTTAAATTTAAAATTCTTATGATTAACGTCATCTCATTTATTGCTTTTGTTTTATTTTTTTCCATGTACAAAAGTGGGAAAAGAATAATTGTCAATTAATTAATCTTTTCTGAGGTCAGTGTTAATTTATTTAATTATATATTTATGTATGCAAGTGCAACATATATTATCAATCCAACTCTATATGTCTTCAAAGAATATTACCGTATATGAGCAAATATCAAGTGTACGTACGACCAACATCATTCACCAATTATTATTCAAAATTATTTTTGTAATTAATTAATATTTTCAAATTATAATGCCATGGACAGATATGGAAAGCACCACCTAAAGAAATTAATTAATTTCCATTTTCCTCGCAATTAGAATATTCTTAAATCCATAAACACTAATGTTTTATAAATTTAGGTATTAGCTGAAACATTATATCTCTCTCTCTCATTGAATTTTAGTTTAAAAAAATTATTAACATTAAATATAATTGGTCGCTACAAAAAAAATGTTAGAGAGTACGTAATGCGAGTGTGCCAGAAAATTAAAGCATTTTCAAATTAAAATGAAAATTGCACCTTATTTTTTAATTAAATGACTGTAGATCTTTAGATTTTCTTGATAGTACATCTAAATTTAATTGATAGAAAATTGAAAATATTGATAGTAAATGAAAATTGAGATAGAGTGATATAAATAAATTGCACAGTGAAAGTAAATGAGTTTGATGAAAATAAATAGAGACTAATGTTTAAAGAAAAACTTTACTCATGAAATTCAAATACTAATGAACTACAATTAAGTTGAATAAGGCTAAAGTAGCTAGAGCTAATGCTAAGAATAAGACTGATGCTAAAATGAAAATTGCTGAAATTGCATTGAATAGTTGAGTACTTATTGAGTGTTGTTGGTTGAGTATAGAGATGGCAACGGGTAAGGTACCGGCAAAAAATGCTCTACCCAAATCCGATTATATATACATTTATTCGTATCTGTCTTAAATCCGATTATAATACTCGTTTAATTATCCGAACTCATTTAATTACTCGTTTATAATTAAAAAATTTTAAATAAAATAAAATTCAAACTAAATAAATAATTAGAAATTAATAAAAATATACAAACAATCTATTATAAATTACTACAAAATCAAATAAAACAAACAAAATAAAAATTCAACACATTTAAATTAAAATAATTCATCCAGTCGTATAAAAATAACATTAAAACAATAAAATTTAAATATTCTACATTATGATAAAAAAATTATATTTCAAAAACAACACATAAAAAAAATTAATTATATCATTATATTTAATCAATTATAATAAAATAAATCTTATATATATATATATATAATTGGGTTTATCGGGCAGCAGGTACCAGAGAACCTTTACTCGTACTCGTTCCAAAACTCTAATAGGATTACACATTAGGTTTAAACGAGTTTGGATTGAGCAGATACCTGCTGCCATCCCTAGTTAAGTGGTTGATGATTGGTGAGTTCTTCTTCCTTGTGAATACTTCTTCCTTCTTATAGTACTGTAGCCACAAATAAATGTTACGTTCTCCATTATTTGTCATTTTCTCCTCAACTGTCTTTAGTGCACTACGTTTTTACAGTTACTTTCTCCACTTTCTTCTCAACTCTCCAACTGCTGTGATGCACCACTTTTTTCATAGATTTTCTTTTGACTGTAATTTTTCAATGGGTTTGCACTTTATCCAACATGACCAATAACAAAAATATGGTAAAAATAATAATATATCTAATTTAGAACTCAAATAATGAAACTTATATAATTCTTCATAACTTCACTACATATACTTGATGTCTTGTGTACAAAGGATTAAAGAGAATAAAACATTCAAATAGTTATGAAATAGCTATTCTTGTATGAATATTCGTATACAAATTCCATATCGAAAAAAACATGGGAAAAATTTTGAACCGTTATAATTAATTATTTACACAAACAAAGCTATATATATATATATATTGCAGCTTAGCCTTGAGTTTTGGGGAAATAGGCTTTATAGGCTGAGTGATGAACGAAAAAGATAGTTATGTTATGGAAATATAGGAGAAATCACTTTTTATGATGCCTACTAATCCGTCGCAAAAATGTATATCTAGCGACTAAGAAATGCATTTTAAGATGTACATGAAAAGCGTCGCCAGTGCTATTTTTTATTTAGCAGACTCAAAAACATATTTTGAATTTTTTGATTTCATTAAACTATTTTTTTCAAATATATTTCTATAAAAAACATATATTTTTCTATTTATATCTAAAATCAGTTTTCAAAACTCAAGAAATTATATATTTCAAGTTATATATATAATATTACTATATAGAATACTATAGAAAACCTATTTCCTATAAAATATGTCAATTGAGTTTAAATCTATCTAAACTCTATATATATCATTGATCAAATAATAAATAAATATTTATTTCTTTATTATAAAATATATGGAGACAGTTTTCCACAATCTCAAATAAAACAGAAGCCTTTTTTTGAATTCGATGAGTCAATTTTTCCTCTTTCTTTTGTTTTCTTTTTTTGTTTTGACCGGAACATGTGTATGTAGTTTGAATGTTGTTTTTTCCCTCTTTAACCAGCCAATTTTTTTAGTGAGGCCAAAATTAAAATAAAGTAAAACTATTTTAATAATAAATTTTAATATTATGCTGTCACCAATTACAATTATTTTTTTTAAGTTTTCATATTTTGAATAATATTGTATAACAGTTTCATCATAAATATGTTAAAAAATATTATTTTCAATATGAGGAATCAAAAATTATATTTGGTTAATTTTTTTAATTATTATTTAAGGATGTCGAAAATTAAGTCGGTTTTATAAGATCATTGGTTGAAAAATTGAAAGAATTTTTCAATTTTTCAACATGGGTACAAATTGCAAATTGGAATTAAAGAGAAATTTTTAGGTGTACCGGATTTACCACATTATGTGTAGACCAATCTAATCACACAATAACATGCAGTTAATTGTTTTATTCTCACTAGTTAATGTGAAGACAATATGCATACACGTTAATATGATTAAGTTGATTTATGGATAACTTAGTAGACCCGATCTACCTAAAAAAATTTTGGAATTAGAAGAAAATTTTTATATTCAGCACAATGATATGTCTAACTATTGATGCACAAGTAATTGATGAGAGTTTACTTACCCATTTAAGTAAGTTATAGTCAAATAGTTTGCCTCCATAAAGAAAATGGAAGTTGATACTATTAGAAAATAAGGAGTATTATTAATTCAATATTCAAATAAAATGACAAAAGAAAGGTAAAATAAATATGAGGCATATGTTTCACACAATGTCCTTAAGACAAATTCGTCTCCTACCAACGGTATTGAGGAAAATCAGCGTTTGTCTCCCAGGTTACAACAGATATCAAGTAAATATTGAACACACAATACTCACTTACAGCGAACTGATTATATGTCACTCTCTCTATCACTTTGAGAAGAAAAGAAGAAGAAATAGCAAAAACCCCAACTTCAAAACTCAAATCAATAACTCTTATTTATACTATATGGAGGAAACATGAGATTAATTGTGATTAATCTCTTTAAAGGCTATCAATTATGTTTTTGTAACTTCCAAATAATAATGAATTTAATCTTTAAAACATCAGAAAATGAAATTCAAAAAGACAAAAAGTTCAAAAAATAAATTTGAAAAACAATCTACATGGGAGTGTCAGAAACATGGCCATGTGAAACGATACGGGAGTGTGGAATCAATACTGTATACATATATAACGATATGGCCGTGTGGAATCCATATAGGTGTACCAGACCCCTGGTCGTGTAGAACGACACGGGAGTGTCGCTTCAATTTCTAGAAATAAAAAATATAAGAATTAGGCTTGGTCCGAACCATGAGATTTTGACCCGATATTTGTGTACGCAGGTTGCGCACCAACATATTGGCGTATCCGGACCATGGATTTGCACCCCTCCTGCACCTGAGTGCGCGAGAGAGAGTCTTTTATGCTACTTTCTTATCCATGTAAGAATGCATCTTACTATATAAATACAAGTCCAACTTTACATTTTAGTGATGTGGGACAACTCTCACTTTCACTTTCCGTTTTTATATCTCCTTAGCAAAAAGCTTACTTTGTGCTTCAATTTCTATTCACACATTCTCCATTTTGAGAGTATGAATACATTAATTAATAGTTTTTGTGTTAAGGAACACATATTCGGGTCTTTTTTTTAAAACCGAGTTGTGAGATCCACACGAACTATCTTCTCAAAATGGCTCACAATCACAATTTTTCCAACAATCCCCCACATGAATAAAATTGGGTGAAAAAGTAAGACAAATAAAGTCTTACTACGTGATAGAGTTTGACGATCGACACCTGCACAGGATAGGTAAGTGTTACCCTTTGAACCTTTCTATATGAAAGTATATTTAATTTATCTGCTGTCCAGTTGACATGATGTCATTGAACTGTTCAGTTATTTGAGTAAATATGATACAATCCACACATGAATCTTTCTTAACACAATTAAATTCTCATTGTTATGTTCATTTTGGCCCTGAACATTTGTCTGATTCTATGAGAGTTTTTGAAGAATTGAATTTAACACCTTATCCATTGAAGCAGCCCCACTTCACTCCCACATAGGTGATATCTTACACAAATATATTATTAAAAGCATAGTTTAATCTCATTCTTAATCTTGACCGATTTATCCCCCATAATGATCTTTCCACGTCTTTATAATTAGGTTGTTCCATTGAACATAAATCTTGGGATCTCCAGTCAGCTAGGTTGAGTTTTCCTTTGTATTGACTTATTATACTCTTCTGGGTTTAAGTCTCATTCCTCTTGATGATTTATCAACTTGCTCTCAATTTAACCATTTGGTTAGCAGATACGCAATGTTATCCTTTAATTTTATATAATCAACAACGATAACCCCTGTTGAGAGCAGTTGTCTAATGGTATTATGTCTACGACGAATATTCTAGACTTACTATTATACATGTTACTTTGTGTTCTTCTAATTGCAGATTGACTATCACAATGTATGCATATTGGTGGCACGAGATTTTCCCATTTCAGAACATCTTGGCATAGCCATTCAGCTTCTTCAACATATTTATCTAATGTAATAAACTCAGATTCCATCGTGGATCTAGTTATAATAGTTTGTTTAGAAGATTTCCAAATCACAGCTACACCAGTTAATATAAATATATAACGACTAGTAGATTTTGAATCTTTTATATAAGAAATCTAATTAGCATCACTGTAACCTTCTAGTACAGCTGGATATTTGATATAATACAGTCCATAATCATGAGTATATCATAAGTATCTAAGCACTCTCACAATTCCTTTCCAGTGATCTATCCCTAGATTACTCTTATATCGACTTAGTTTACTCACTGAATAAGCAATATCTAGTCATGTACAACTCATTAAGTACATCAGACTGCTAATCGCATGCGCATATTCTATTTGAGACACTTTCTCCTCTATTATTTGATAGATGGAGGCTCAAGTCCAATGTAGTTCTAACAATATTTGTATCATCTTTGTTGAATTTACCAAGTATTTTATCAACATAATGAGTTTGACTCAAGGTTAGCCCATCTAATCTTCTAGTAATTTTAATTCCTAAAATTATATATGCTAGTCACATATCTTTCATATCAAATTTTGAATTTAATATATCCTTAGTAGACTTGACTATCTTGTCATTACTATAAACAATGAGCATGTAATTAATATATAAATATAATATGACATAACCATCACTCGTGCTTTTGACATAAACACATGTATCACATTCATTGATTTTGAAGCCATTAAATAGCATTACACTATCAAAATTCTCATGTCATTGCTTAGGCGTTTGCTTCAAATCATACAATGATTTAACTAATGTACATACTTTCTTTTCTTGTCCTAAGACAATGAACCCTTCAGGTTGTACCATATCTCTTCATCTAAATTTCCATTTAGAAAAATATTTTTTACATCCATTGGATGTATTTCTAGATTGTGCAATGCAACAATTGCTATAATCGTTCCTATTGAATTGATTCTGGTTACAAGGGAATAAGTATCAAAATAATATAGGTCTTCCTTTTACTTGTAACCTTTAATCATAAGTCTAGTTTTATACTTATCAATCAAACCATCTACTTTCATTTTCCTTTTGAAGATCCATTTGGATCCTAATAGTTTACATCTTTGAGGTAAATCTACTAATTCTCAAGTATGATTCTGCATGATGGAATCAACCTCACTCTTAATGGCTCTTTTCCATAAAAGACATTCTGAAGAATGTATAGCCTCGTTATAATTTTGAGGATCTGCCTCTAACATGTAGGTCAGAAAATATAGTTCAAAAAACTTTTCTATCCTTGCTCTTTTACTACGCCTGAGCTCTATCTCAATAGGCTCATCTTTTAAACCAAGTTCTTCATCATAAACTTGATCTTGACTATTTCCAATAATACCCTCAAGAGGTCGATTGGACAAATTCACCTATTCTAAAGTCTATAAGGAAATATATGTTTAAAAAATGACACATTTCTTGATTCTATAATCGTGTTCTTATGATTATGCACAAGAAACCGATAAGCACTATTATTATGTGCATAACCAATGAAAATGCAATCAATTGATTTTGGCCCTATTTTCACTTTCTTTAGTATAGGAGCGACCACTTTAGCAAGACACACTCACACTCGCAAGTATTTATAAGATGATTTTCTCCCTTTCCATAATTCATAAGGAGTTTTATCTTACTTACTATGAGACACCTTATTTAAAAGGTAATTAGCCAACAATATGGTTTCTCCCCGCATGATATATGACAATCCAGAACTTATTAGCATTGCATTCATCATTTCTTTAAAGGTACGATTCTTTCTTTCAGCCATACCATTAGATTATGGTAAATATGGTGCCATGGACTCATATATAATTCCATATTGTGCATAGAATTCGCCAAATAGTATCACATATTCATCACCATGATCACTTCTCATTATCTTAATTTTTTTATTGAGTTGATTTTCAACCTCAATTTTATAGAGTTTAAATTTCTCTATAGCCTCATCTTTGCTCTTAAGCAAATACATATAACAATATTTTGTGCAATCATCCATAAATGTGATAAAATATTTGTTTCCATCTTTTGTTTGAACAAATTTTAAATCACATACATCATTATGGATTAAATCAAATGGTTCACTTTCTCTTTCAATATTTTAAAATGATGATCTAGTTAGTTTTGCCTCAACACAAACTTCACATTTATATTTTATATAAATATGGAAATTAGATATGTGGTCCAAGTTAATTAACCTTCTCAATGTATTATAATTAACATGTCCTAATCTACCATGCCATAAATTGGAAGATTCAAGCAAATAAGCAGAAGAGGTACTTTCATTATTATGTTTAATAACAATTACATTAAGCTTAAAAAGCACATCAATAGCATACCCTCTTTCCATATACATTTCACCCTCGAACAAAACAATTTTGTCTGACACAAAAACTATTTTGAACCCGTACTTGTTTAATAATGAACCTGAAACCAAATTCTTGCGAATATCATGTACATATAAAATATTGTTTAGAGTCAACTATTTTCCAAAAGTCATCTTTAGCACCACTTATCCTTCACCAAGAACTTTAGAAGTTGCAGAATTGCCCATAAATAATTTTTGCCCACTTTTCGGCTTGAAGGTATAGAACATCTCACGATCTGAGCATATGTGTTTTGTGGCACCGGTGTCAATCCACCATTCTTTTGGGTTAGACCTAACCATTTTCACTTCTGATGTCACAGCAGCAAGGTTAATATCAGAAACCTCTTGAGTAATATTTTGCAAGAGATTTGCTTCTTTACTCCTTTTCTTCTTTAGGAGCTTACAATCAGAAGCCTTGTGACCCATCTTGTCACAATTAAAGCATTTGCCTAATAATTTCTTTTTAAAAACTCCACCTTTGGGACCCGTTTTAGGCTCATTGAATTTCTTCTTTTTGGTATTTTGTCCATGTTCAACAATATTTACCTTTGCCTCAGAAGAATTCAGCCCCCTTATTTATGAGCCTCTATTATCTTTTTCAATTTGAAATCTAACAATCAACTCTTCAATATTCATTTCCTTTCGCTTGTGCTTAAGGTCATTTTTGAAATCCTTCCAACCATGGGGTAATTTTTCAATCATAGCAGTCACTTATAAGGTTTTATTCAAGTTCATTCCTTCGGCATGAATATCATGAAGAATAACTTGAAGCTCTTAAATTTGACTTACTACAGTCTTGGAATCTACTATTTTATAGTCTAGGAAACATCTCACTATAAATTTCTTGGCATTGGCATTGGCATCCACATATTTATATTTATAGTCCAATGATTTCCACAATTGTTTATCAGGCTTGATTCCACTATATAAATTGTATAATAAATCATGTAGCACATTCATGACATAATTCCTACACAAGAAGTCAGAATGATACCAACCGTCATAGGTCATCCTTGTTTGGACATTTTGCTCATCCTCTTTAAGAGTAGGAGAGTCCTCAGCCAAGAACTATGTAAGGTTCAAGGTAGTTAGGTAAAACAACATTTTCTGCTACCACCTCTTGAAATTCAAGTCATTGAATTTTTCCAATTTTTCTCCATGATTCACAGGTATAGTCACAGGCATAGTCGAAGAGACAACTCGAGCAACAGAAGTTAATAGCTGGGAACCATTTTGAACATTAGTAGCAGATGTCGTGTTATCCATTTCACTAAAACAATAACAAATAATATTAATTCCAAAAATTAATAAATTTGAATAATGAACTAACAAAAATAGAATTTGTCTTAAAATTGTTAGAAAATAAGGAGTATTGCTAATTCAATATTCGAATAAAATGACAAGAGAAAGGTAGAACAAATCTGAGGATTGTGTTCCACATAGTGTCCTTAAGATAAATTCGCCTCCTACCAACGGTGTTTAGAAAAATCAGCGTTTGTCTCCCAGGATACAACAGATATCAAGTAGATGTTGAAAACACAACATCCACGTATAGCGAACTGACTATATGCCACTCTCTTTATCATTTTGAGAAGAAAAGAAGAATAATATTTTCCCAATAATAGCAAAAACCCTAACTCTAAAACTCAAACTTACAACTTCTATTTATACTAAATGGAGGAAATATAAGATTAATTGTAATTAATCTCTTTAAATATTGTCAATTATGCCTTTTTAACTTCCAAATAATGGTGAATTTAATATTTGAAACATCAGAAAATAAAATTCTAAAAGACAATAAGTTTAAAAGACAAATTTGTAAAACAATTCACACATGCGTGTGGATTCTACACGAAAGTATCAGAAATATGGTCGTGTGAAATGATATGAGAGTGTGGAATCAACATTATGCACACACACAACAACACAACCATGTAGAACGACACGAGAGTGTCGCTTCAATTTCTAGAAATAAAAAATGTAAAAATTGGGCTTGGTCCAGACCATGGAATTTCGGTCCGATATTTATGTATGCAGGTCAAGCATTGGCTTATTCCGAACTAAGTATTTGCACTCTCCTACGCCTGAGCGCACAAGAGAGCCTTACATGCTACTTTTTTACCCATGTAAGAATACATCTTACTATATAAACACAAGTCTAACTTTATATTTTAGTGATATAAGACAACTCTTACTTTCACTTTCCCTCTTTATATCTCTTTAGCAAGAAATTTACTTTAACCTTCAATTTCTATTCACACGTTCTTCATTTTAAGCATATAAATATATATAATTTATAGTTATCATATCAATGAACACATATCCGAGTCTTTCTTCTAAAACCGAGTTGTAAGACCCACCCGAATTATCCTTTCAAAATGGTTTATAATCACAATTTTTCCAATAGATGCACAAAAAAGAAGAAAAAAATGGAGGACATTAGTGGGATCAAATTATAATTTATGTATAATATGTATATATAATATGAAAAAAATTTCAGTGGGATGCATGGGTCGGCCCATGCTCCTAAAGAATGGAAGCACTAAGGAAATTACATAAGATTTTATATATATATAGATATGCACACCTAATTTCTAACAACTAATATTTTTTTAAAATTTAATAATACTAAATTTATTTGCAAATATTATGGTGGAATTATGAGTTTAAGTCTTATACACTGAGGGAAAAAAAGCACAAACAGTTATAGATATAAGTGTGTTTTGATTTTGAGATATAATTAGTAAGTGTTGGTTAAATAGGGATAACATGACTGTGACAATCAGTTACTATTTGCTAAAAAACGGAAATGGGTGTCCCAAATTTTTTTCAATTTGGTATATGTAATAATTCAAAGTGTATTGGATATAATTATGAATGGTTTAAAGAATTTTTCAAGAGTATTTTAAATTACCAGTATATTTATGAATTAAATTTGAAATTTCTGTTTAAATTAGAAAAATTTTGTACCAATTTATTTATATTTTTATTGATGTTTATTCTAAATTTTTTTGTATTAAAATTAATTATATTTATACCAAATAAAATTTTAAAATTAATAAAATATTTTTTTATAAATTTTAAAATAATTATATATTTAAATTCTAAAATTGAAATATTTAACTAAACCGAAATAAATTCGTATCCTCTCGTCAACACTCCTTTAATACCTCTTTACCTTTACAATTTGAAAAAGGGAAAAATAAAAATAACCAAGCTAAACGACAAGTTTCCGACGGCTATAAAAGAACAAAATTGCACATCTGGCCATTGCCAAAAGTGAGGACAGCCTGAATATTCGAATATGTCATGAACAGCTGATAAAAGGAAAAGAAAAAAAAAATTTGAAGCCCAAAAGTCAATTTTCTGTTTATGTATAAGAAAAATAATGCGATTAAGACTATTAAAAAAATAATAATAATGGGATAAGACATGACCCATATAATTGTCTTATTTACTATTTTAATTTTTAAAAATTATTACCTTTATATTTAATACGATTTTTGATCCATTGTGTCACTTTCTAATTTTATAAAATATTATATTTAATTATTTATTTAATAATATAATAAGAGTATAAATAATAAATATTGTACAAAATAATATATTTATAATTAATTATAGGAGTTAAATACAATATTTTATAAAATTATGAAATAATATGATAAATTAAAAATTAAATATAGAAAATAAAATAGACAAAAAAAATTTTAAAAAGTAAAATGATAATGCGGAACAATTATAAGAAGTCATATATAATGTCTTATGCTAAAAATAATTAATATATATTTAGTTAATGGCAAAATATATAAAATAGTCTCTAAATTGTATTTTATAGAGCGAATCGCCCCATCAATTTTGATTCAGTATAAATAAATTCTCAAAATTTAAATTCGGTACAATTAGGCCACTTAAACTAGAACAGTGAGTCAATTCGATCTGCTGATGAGTGATTCGCTCTGTATAATATAATTTATAAATTAATTTATTTTAAATTTAAAATTCAAAAATTTATTTATATTAAATTAAAATTAAGAAAATAATTCGCTACATAAAATATACTACAGGGTTAATTTGCACTTCGGTTTTAGTTAAATATGTGTTTTAAAAAGTCTATGCAATAAGTGAAATGAAAAACAAAGAAAAAGGTCCCCTTCAATAGATTTACTACACAGATATGACTAAGACATCTAACTATGAGTTGGCAATATAAAACGATAGCTAACATTTGGACGGTCGAAATCTAAGTTTATTATTATTAGACTTAACAATTAATGTCAAAACCTTAATTTGTTCTTTCCTGACATGCATTTTAATTATTATTATTATTATTATTATTATTATTATTATTATTATTATTATTATTATTCAATACATTGCCTAATTTAGCTGTTTTCAAACAGTTTCTTATATTTGGCTTGATGATCTTATAGTTTTGTTTGTTTGTTTTTTCTTCTCTAAAAAAAAAAGTAATATAGTGTCAATATAAAATATATTCTTTATAATGTAAAGAATAGACAAACAAAATAAAATGATTAGTTTTTATACAATTACTTATTTTAATAATTAAAATAGTAATTATTATAAAATATATAATTATGAATAAAAATTTTCAAAATTTTATATCATATAATTTATAAATATATATAATTAATTAATTTTAATATATTTTTACTATAATTTTTTCTTATATAATAGAAGAAAATGAGTTAAATGGTGGAATATGAAAGTTGATTAGTTATAATAAATATTAAATAAAAAATAAAATTATTATTTTTGACAAAAATATTTTTGTGTTTTTATTAAAAAAATTGCTATTGTTTAAAAGAACTTTAAAATATAATTTTTTCAAACAGCTGTTTTTTTGAGTCTAAAACAACTAACACTTATGTTTGGAATATTTTATCAAACGCATTTATTATAACAATTATTGGGTATAAAAAATTGAACCAAACACTTCTTGCTTATAGCTTAATTTTATACGGTATCAGAGCTAGGTGATATTAAGCGGAATACCAATCCAGCCACGGTAGTTTTCACACTCTAGATTATATACTCTTTTTTAGAATAAATTTTATATATTTAACAATCTTTTACTTACCCAAATTATACATAGCTTAATTTTGTTTTTCATACATTAAGAGGAAGAAGAAGAAAGACATGTTACAACACATAAATTTTGTAATATATTAGTGCGTATAAGTGGCGGATTCTGAAATTTTATATAGTAGAATTCATATATAGCATAAATTTTTATTATAAAAATATACATGCCATAATAAAATTGCAAAAAAGTAAAAATCTTTTTTATAACATTCTTGACGAGTTTTTATATTTTAAAAATAATACATAATTGCATAATTGCTGATAGTTTAACACTATCAAATATATTATTTTTAATATATATCACTAAACATATATGTTTTCCTTTAATATATGTATCTTTTGTGTTTTTGGCATTTAAATTTTCTGTTTATCGTAAAATGAAGAAACATAATTCATCAAAACTTTTCATTCATCATTTTATAATCTTTTGATTCTTTTTTTCAAAAATAAAAACAAAATTCAATTAATTTATAATTCCTAAGATTGTCACCTTAAAATATATGAAAAAAAATAAAATTAAATGACTCCAACTCCAAAAGATAATGTATTTATGCTTTTTGATATTGACAGTTGTCATTCTTTTGGAAATCAGCAAGTAGTAATTGAACAAAATATAATTTTGTTTTTTTCGTTTAAGACTTTTTATTCAAAAGTTTTTATTTTTATTTTTTTTGTTTAAGATGGGGTGGAAAGAAGGGTGGGTTTTTTGTTCAAGAATTTTTTATTCAAAAGCTTCTATTAACTAAAAAATTCATATTTTAAAATTAATTTTTTGTAATTAGTGTTTTGGATTTTTTTTTCAATAATAATAGTTGAAAAAAATAGAATATTTTAAATTTTATTGGAATCCAATTTATTTTTTAATACTGTCTATATTCATATATTGCACCTGTTATTATAAGCTTTTAAAAAAATTATGGGGTCCAATGACCCCACAAGTTTTGTAAGTGCATCGGCTCCAAGCGTGTATCTATATTATAAGCACATATATCAGTAAATAGTGCAAGGTTAAAAGTTTTTGGTTAAGTACTGATATACTTGTGTACATATATTATTAGAAATTTTTGGTTGATTAGTAAAATGAAAAAGAAAAACACCAGCAAATTTAATAATTCTTGCCCAAGTCACATAATGCAATAATAATAATAATTGATTGATTGATCGATAAGAATTGAATAGATTTTGAAGTTGATATAGTGAGTGGATTGGTATATTCCTCGTATAGACTTGTTGGTTTAAGAGTTCCACTTGTCAGTTTTTAATTAACCTTATAATCCTCAATAGAGTAATCGAGATCAATGTGATTTTATTTATTAATTGCCCAATTATAGATTGCAATAACTGATGCAAGGCAGATACATAAAGCCATTGTTGGGTTTTTTTCCAAAATTTTTTTGATAATATACATATAGAAAAAAAAAAAAAAAAACTTTACAGAGGAACCAAAAGAAACACCAGGCCAAGAAAATCAGTTAGCCTTCGTTTAAGGCTAATTTACAGATAAAAGAAAAAGGCAGAAGAAGAATTAAGAAAGAAAGAAAATCAAGAAATTAAGATCTGAAACAAGAAAATATATGTATATAGTGAAAATGATTTTTCACCATGGATTAGGACTACCTTGACACGATGAACTCAAAAGCTCTTCCAAGTATTCAGTCCCTAAATCTTCCAAAACGACGACGTTCTTTCGTCTGTTATTTACGCCTTTTGCTTTACTTTTTTTACCTATCGACTTTTGTCTCATAGAGTGGTGCTTCCTCTTCAAAGCCATCACCGGCGAACATCCATCTTCGCTCCGGTATTTGATCTCCTGAAGCGACTCTCTGACCATCTCCACCGGAAAATTAAGTATAGCCATTGATCCTCTCATAGAAAATGCAGCTTGGTCATAAGCTAAAGCTGCAGCTTCCGCACTGTCAAAAGTACCTAACCAAACACGGATGCCATTTCTGGTCGAATCTCGAATCTCCGCCGCGTACTTTCCCCATGGTCTCTTCCTCACTCCTCTGTAAGACTTCTCTTTCTTGGCAGATGCGATGGAAACGTTTTCTTGATCGTTTGAATTAACTTCCTCTTCTTTAATTCCGGCAGAGGAATCGGATTCCGATGATTCTTTAGTCACACCTTGGGCAAGAACATCAAGCAGGATCATTTGATCGGAGTCGTTGGAATCGAGAGGGAAAGAATTTGGATCGGAAAGAAAAGAATCGTCCCAAGAAGAAAAAGAGTGTAAAGAATCGAAAGATATGAGCTCCGCTTTTGGGAATTGGTGAAAGAAATTATAAGATTCCATGTTCTGCATATTTTCGTTACTTCTCTTGATCTTTTTGGTTCTTTAGTTGTTTGTTTCTCAAAATTTCATTGATAACTAACCCTTATATATAGTAGAAAAATCGGACGAAAATGACAACAGAAGGAAAATAAAGTGAAAAAATAAATATTAATTAAGAGGTAAATAAAAATATTGGATTTAAATTAAGGGTCTTCTACTGGCCTATCGATATATCGATATATCAATCGATAGATTATATATATATATATATAATCTGATTCGTTTATTAATTTGCAATCGAATTTATTAGATAATTGGACGAAAATGATAATAAAAGAAAAATAAAGTACAAAAATAAATATTAACTAAGAGGTAAATAAAAATATTAGATTTAAATTAAGGGTCTTCTATGGTATATTAGTCTATCAATACATAAGTATATCAACTGTTGGATTGATATATATATATATATATATATAATTTAAATTGTCTATTGATTTCCAACCGGATTTGTTGGATTATATATATATAATTAATTGAGAGAAATTTTTATTTTGACTAAATATATAAATTAACTTATGAACTATATTATATAAAGTAAATCACCTCATAAACTTTAACTATATGCAATTAAACCATAGAATTTTCAAATCGTTGCAATTAAATCTCTTACCTGTAAGGTCTTAAACCAAAAACATTGAGTCAATTTTTTATTTTAATTTATTGTATTAAATTATTGTATTTTTTAATTTATTACATGAAGCCAATTACGTCTCTCTGACCATCTCCAATAATGTTTTTAAATATTTTTTATTATATTATAAAAAAATTCAACCTTTTATTTTAATTTATTTTAAAAATTATATTATAATAATATTTTCTATTTAATTCTTATTTTAAATTTTTATTAATATAAAATTTTTATTAATACAACTTTATTGAAAAGAGGAAATATAAAAAAAATATTAATAAAGAGTTTTTTATTACTCTTAAATTTAAGAAAAAAGAATTTCACTTTTAAAATTATAAGTAAAGAGTTTATTTTAAGAAACTTTTATGTAATATAAAGATATCTCAATTATATAAATTGTAATAATTCAGTACTTTAAAAATTATTTGTAATACAAAAGTACCTCAATTTTTATTTTGTAACTAAATAGTAGTTATGTCTTTAACTATTGCGGTTCATTTAGCATTATGTTTGGAAAAAAGGTTTTTTGGAATAAAAAATTGTATTTTTAACTTTTTTGAGTTTTGAAAACTATTTTTGGTAAATACAGATAAATAGATATTTTTTTCAGAAGTATATTTGGAAAAAAAAATAATGCATAAAAATTAAAAAAATTAGTCAATTAAATCAGAAAAATTAAAAACCTGCTTTTGAAATACTTAACAACACTTTTAAACACCCCTTAGTCTCTTTAACAGAAGTATAACATAAAATGTCTAGATAAATTTTAATAAAAACAAAATTAGTTGTAATACACAATTAGTAAAATTGAAATTTATCTGATGTGAATATTACATCTAATTTTATTTTTATTAAAATTTATTTGATGTGGATATTTTATATCATATTTATATTAGGGAGACTAAAATTTAAATGCGGAAGTACTATTTAGTTACAAAATAAAAATACATTTGTATTACAAATAATCTTTCAGTTACTGAGTTATTACGAATTAGATAATTGAGGTACATTTGTGTTACAAATAATTTTTCAGGTACCGAATTGTTAAAAATTATATAATTGAAGGATCGTGAGTGAAATTCACCCGCAGTTAGATTGAGTCAAAATAGTCGGAATACATGGACTTTTAGATACCAATTGGTAATCAATGCACCAAAAAAATTACAGACTATAATGAATAAATGGATTTTTGGTTATCTATATTCAATTTACAACTTTACGTTTTTTTTTTTAAATATATATATTTTTGCATATGTATTATGGAAAAAGAAAAAAAAGAGTTTTTAAATATGAGAAGCACACTTAATTTCAATACGGTTATCGGGTTCAATCATGTTACAATTATGTTCCCTTCAAATAGATAAGCCAGGTTATGCACATGTGTATTAATATAATAGCTAACTTAACTATATATATATTGGCCCCTTTTTACTTTAGCATAACTTTATCATTTCCTTTTTCCATTTATTTTCATAACATAAATATGAAATTAAATTTCATTAAAAATATCCAAGATGAAATTGGTATATAATTTTTCCAATTTAATTAGAGATTTTAAGTTTGAATTATAAATATGCAGCTATTATAAAATTCTTATAAAAGTATTTTGCTGTTATTTGTAATCCTATCAATATTAAAATCAATTCATTAATATATAGACTATACAAGGACACTTGTGGTTTCTTACACAAAATATTACAGTAAATATCCTTATAAATCACAAAAATTTAGAGTCAAGTCAACAGTTGGATAATACTAATAATAGTGCAAATTTCAAATGAAAAAACATTGAAAGAAGGATTCATGTGAAAGGAGTATACAATTTTGATTTCGTGTTTGAAAAGAACAAGGAAGCTTAATTACTTAAATGGATCTCGAATCTCATCATAATTATCAAATCAAGGTTAATTTCTTTGTGACAAGCACTAAAAAAGTTAATTATAAAAATTATAGTTAAAGGACGTGATAGAAAGAATCAAATCACTCATTTCTGTTTGCAAGAATTGTACGAGATTTCGTGTTCGAGTCTCATTACAACTATCTACTCATAGTCTAGACCAAAGACACATTAGAAAGAGATAGAAAGACACGATAGAAAGCGATAAAATTGAATTGAATGTAAAATTTTTTTTAAATTGACTCAATTTATCATATCATTTATATATTAACCTAATTATAAAATAATATAAAAAATTAAATACATATTACTATATTATTGGATTAAATGATGAAATAGATATAAAAAAAATTTACGTAAGAGAAATTCTTATAGATATGGAAATTAATTAAGGTAAACAAGAGTTGATAGGAACTTTTGGGTTGGATACAGCCCCCCTTTCATAATCTTATTGAAAAACTTTTAATTTCATGGTAAAGACAACAATTTTGGATGATAGATTGAATTTTTCAAAAGGTTTTCCAATTATATTTCACAACGTGCTTGATTCACACTTGTCCTTTTAATTATTAATTATGTGTTTTATTTTTCGATTCTGCGTATTTGCTGTGAGTTTTCTCTCCAACTAAAAATATTTTTCGCAACTATTTTTATATTAATTTTTATCTAATATATATTAAAATATTTATAATTTATCAATACATCTACTTAAATTATTCAATTTATATTAATATTTTAATATTTTAATACCGTTAAAATAAATTAGAATAAATAAATATATTTATCTATTTTTGGAAAAAAAAAAACACCAAAAATGGTGCAGTCACGTGATAGCAGTGATGGCATATTCAACAGTCAAAATGTAGAATCAAGAGTAATTTGACAAATTTAATGAGTAGCCATGCATCCATTACAACATTGAATTGAAGCCTAAAGATTCATAGTACATAGTCACTTTTTTTCAATGATTATTATTATTATTATTTTTTGTTTTGTTTTTGCGTGATCATAACTTATAATAATCACTTAATTACTATTACTATTAATTTTTTAGTACTTAATTACCATTAGTTAATTACATATCATCATTAAGTCATTTAATTTTTTTTTAATTATTCGTTTTATTAAGGTCTGGATTGATGTGATGACCGAGTCATGCACACCTTCCTTTTAACTCTAGTGAGTGACTTACCCATATCCAGTTCAACATTTCACCCCATCCCGCGCCAGAGCCGCCTCCCTGACCAACAATTACGTCTAACTATTTTCAATTAATTTTAGAATAATAAATTTAAATCCATATCTAATTTCTCTAATATTATTATTATTTATTATTCCATTTATGTACACTCTTAGATTTAACTCATGTTATAGACATTTGTCATATTAAAATATCAGCCACTTTAAATAAAGTTTAATTTAGTGTTATTAGTTTAATAATCAGAATTATAAGATCTTTTTGAAATAATAATAATTATTATTTATAATTTTCTTATCAAAGACAAAAAGTCAGTCACTTTATTAGTCTAAAACTATAACTTCATTAATAATTCTGTTTAATTGACCAAAATGCAAGTTGCAAGAGGGTTTGAATTTTTTTTTTTTTTTTGTAAATTGTTTATAGCCGTCTTTCATATTCAAGTAAGAATGCCTAGTCATCAACTTCCTTAATTGCAAATAAGTTAACCACAATAATTTCCATCCGGCCTTTTAAATTTTTAATAAATATATTCAGTATTTTATGTTATTAAAATTAAAATTTTAGTTTACTGTATTTTATAAATTGAATTGTATAAGAGCGTAACGTTTTGTTAATGTGTGCAAGTTCAGGCTATTTTTTTATTTTTATTTTTTTAAAAGGATATTTGTAAGAATATAAAAACCTATTTCGGCATTTTCATTTGAGTGATTATAATTAAAGACAAACAACTTCAACTTGATTTGGTGATGGGACCATCTAAAACATTTATGCTGTTCTAATTGAGGAAAGGTTCATGAATCCAAATCATCACATTAAAATATTTTTCACATATATAGAACGTGTTCAAAATCCAAATTTCTCTAGACATATTCTTCTTTTCTTTTCTTTTTTGACGAGAAATAAAAACAAAAAAAAAATTTGTTTGATTCAATTTTGTTCTAATTATGGGTCCGGGGTTGATATTAATGTTCAAATCTACTAATATCTATATGCAACTTGAATTGTATTACCTTAATTTGTGAGATTCAACTAATTTAAACAAAGCAAGTGCATGCATCTTTGCATACATTAGCCCTCAAATTATTTAACATTTAATTTTACTAAGTTGAAAGAGATTGGCCATTCCACTCATTAATTAATTATAAAGTACATGCAAGCTCTCTATTTCACCCACTGTTATATTATAAAAAATTTATTTCTTATTTTAGTTTGTTTTAAAAATTATATGCACTCCAACAATACTCATTATTTTACTACTTATTTTAATTTTTTATGATAAAATTATCTAAAAAATGAAAAGAGAGAGAGTAAGAGACAACAAAAAGAAAGAAAGAGAGAGAAAATAGAAATAATAAAATATTGCTAAAAAATTTCTTGTTGCTCTTAAATGTGAGAAGGAGAATGTAAATTTTAGGGTGTGAGATAAGTAAGGAGGAATATATGAAGATTATTGGATGACATAAAACTCTCGGACGCTGTTTGGATTGATAGATTTTAAAATTCATAGATACAATCCATGGATTTTAAGAATTCAATTGTTTGATTTGACTATAAAATTCATAGATTGATGGTATAATTTTCTTTACACTCGTATTTGGTTTAATGATCACAATTCATGGATTTAACAATAAATTTCCAATTTTAATTTTTATTAAATATTGAGAATTTATTATTATTAAATATATACAATCAATTCCACCATATATTTAAAAATTGAAAAAATAAAATTAATTATTTTAAGAGTTGAAAAATAATAAAAAAATATAAAAAGTAAAGTTAATAGTACTCTCTCATAATAAAATATTTTTATTAATAATTTAATGTATATTAACACTATATTATACAAAATAATAATAATAATAATAATAATAATAATAATAAAGCAATTTGTTAGAAAATTGATTTTTGCTTTTTTTTTTTTATGATTAAAGTTAGTGTTGGAATATTATAAATTCATTATAAACAATCTTGGAATAAAAAAATATGGCAAAAATTTCTTATTGATAAAAATGGTAGATTTTGGACTTTCTCACCTATGGGGTGAGAAATGAAATCCTTAAAAAGTGAAAAATTTTGATGTACGAGAGATTTTACAAAATTCATGGATTTTAATATTTTTTTTAAGTAATTAAATGATTAATTTAGTCTAAATCTATAATTTGTTCAAAATCTCTCAATCCAAATATAGTTTTAAATATAAGTAAAAAAGGAAATATAAAAATTGTTGGGATGCTCTAATTAGTTCAAAATATACACAGTCTTAAATATAAGTAAAAAGAGAAATATAAAGATTGTCGGAATGCTGTCGTTAGCCTAGAACATAGTATCCTAGTATTAGAAGCACAACTTCTCCTAACAAAATAAAAAAACTCGCTTGACCATAGGCACCACACCCAAATCAAGCTAAGTGGATACCTTCAACTCAAACTTAGCCAAGAGAAGCTTTGTTAATTTGTTACTTTGATTAGTTACTAATTTTGTTTAGACTTTAGAGCAGAAAGAGATGATGTGTGTTTGAGATTACTATCCAATATGGTAAAAGTATATTTTTAATTTTTTTAATTTTTTTTGTAGACTTTTTTCAAATTTAATTTTAGAAAAAATATTTATTTATTTGCTTCTATCAAAACACTTTTTTAAAACTAAAAAAAATTAAAAATATATTTTTTTTTTCAAAAAATATTTTTCTAAAATTTAATTTCAAACACCCACAACAGGAGTTGTAATATTAATTTGTTTATAGTCAAAAGATTTCATGGTCAAATACATAAATCTGAAGAATAGCATTATATATATAGTATACTATTCTAGAAATCTCTTGACTATTCTAGAAATGTCCAAAGTTCCAATTAAATAGGTTTGTTCAGTGAGGACTTTCAATAACATTAGGAATTATACTGATCAGAATTTTTTTCAAGAAAATGGAAAGACTTTTTTCTTTTCCCGATAAAAGAAAATAGAGATGTTAAAAATTTGAATTCATAATTTCAAAAGAAAAATTATTAAAAATCAATTTTATATCAGAAATTAAAATAAAATAATTAAGTGTTATTAGTATTAACATTAAGTATTCTTTTGGATGACGTCGTCTCCCATTATCTAGTCAAGCTTGTTATTTTAATTATTAATAGAGTTAATCAAACTTTTCATTTACTGTATAAAATTAAATAATAATGAAAGATTTATTATTATTATTATTATTATTAATGATCCGATCACCACATTATTATGTAATGTTTTTTTTTTACTTAATATGGGAATCTGAGATAAACAATTAATTAATTAATGTTGTGTTGAGAAATAATCACTTTAATTTGTTCATGGCAATCAAATAAGACCAAGTAACTTAGGCCACTTTGGCATTGCATTTAAAAAAAGTGTTTTTCCGAAAAAAGAATTTATATTTTTTATTTTTTTTAGTTTTGAAAACTATTTTGGTAAAAAGCAGATAAATAGATATTTTTTTAAAAAACATATTTGAAAAAATTAGCTTATAAAAAATTAAAAAAATCGATAAATTAAATAAAAAAATTTTAAATCTGCTTTTAGAACATTCAACCGTAATCTCAAATATTCTCTTAATATGATATGAAGAATAATTTTGGTCAAGGCAATCAAATATGACCAACTACGTTTGGATCATTCAAGCTCCTCTCCTCAATTTAATAATACTCTTATTTATTTATTTATTTTACTTACAATATTTAAATTGGACATACTAAACATTGCATTCTCTAACTTCTTACATATTATTCTTTTTAAATAATAATCATACCTTCTCGGAAGTTGCTTAGAGTATAGGAGGGAGTCGGGCATGAAGAAAGAGAAATTTTTACAGAGATCGAGTTTGGGCTAATTTCACCAATAATTACCGAATTTTGCCCGACTCACAAAAATTAATGAAATTTATTTTCATTTTACTAAAATTACTTACAGCCAGTTATCAACTGATACGTCAGATTTTCAATGACATGTTAACTGTCATGTTAGCTTTCTGATTACTCATATCTGAAAATGGACCGAAAATGATTTTAATGAAATGAAGTTAAACAAAGTTTAATAATTTTTTTTGGGATGAAATAAAAGTCTGCGATTTTACTATAATAAAAATAAATTTCAGTAATTATAGATAAAATTAATGCGATCAAATTTATATAGACCAAATTAAAATAAGAAAATATTACATAAATAATAATTATATGAGATTTTTTTATTAGTTTGGTATATATAGATTTTATCTATATAATAATTTTTTTTATAAGGAAATATTGTCGTCGTGGCATTTAAATATGCATGGCCAAAGCAAAAACACACAAAGAAAAATTAAGAAAAAAAAAGTAAATTGATTTAATGTTTTAAGATGATCTCCAATGCATGTTAAAATGGTGTAAAATTCACACATAAAAATAAAAATAGTATTTTTTTGCTCAAATTCACTCTATTTTTTACACTAAAAAATGGTGTTGCTACATTAAAACATCAGAAATGGTGTTACACTATTCACACACCATTTCACTGTTTATCATTTTTTTTATTTGTTTTCTTATGTTATGGAGTGAGAAATACTTAAAATTTTTTTTTTTTTTTTGTATAAAAAATAATATTATGAATTGAAGAGAAATTTAATGTAGGTATACTATTATAGTGTTTTGGGTTGGAAATACTTTAAGGTTTAAATAATTTTGTTGGTGTCAGCAAACATCTCATAGTCTTCAAACTAAAACAAAGCTCGAAATAGCTTCAGTAAATGATTCTCTTTCAATCTCTGACTCGCTGGGTGAGTTTTGTCTGAATATATATATATATATATATATATATATATATATATATATATATATAGTAAAAACAATAACTATTTGGTCACTTAATTTCTGTTATTTCTTTTTCTTTTTTCCTTGATTTACTCTTGTTGGTAAATGGTAATATATATTATTCCATTCGTTTGATTTTAACTGTTGTTTTATTAGGTTTTATATGAGCATTAAGAATACTTAGTTAACATAGATAAAAAATAACTATATTATTCTCTTTTAGAAATACTAATTAATTATAATTACTCCATTAATAAAATTCATTTTTCTAAAACCAATACATATATAGGTAAAGTTGGAAAAAATTTTATTTTTTTTATTAATAATCTAAAAAGTTAATTGGAGTAAACAAATTCTATTTTCTTAAAGGATACTTGAAATGGAACAGAGAAAATAATATGTTAATGTGGAACAGAAAAAATGAAAGGCAAATGATATTATGTACCTAAGTACACAGCGATAAGTGCTCCAAATGAACTCATACATGCCAATTTTTTTTGATATATTATTTAATAACTATAGATACATTATTTTAATAATAGTAGTTTTGTTTTAATTTAACGTCTATTTCTCCCGACTCTTTATTTTCAGCAGTTTTTTTGTTCGAATGCAAATGAATAAACATATTTAATTTTAGAATGTGATTTGTGAGAATTTAAGTAATAATCAAACATAAATGAAAATATGAAAGAACTTCATGAAAACATATATAGTTATAAAATAATGTATTTATAATATTTAAATAATAAATCTGGACATGTTAAATAAATAATCGAATATAGATGAAAAAATAAAAAAAATTTATTAAAACAAATAATAAATTTACATTTATAAAATAATATATCTACAGTTATTAAATAATGAATTCAAACTTAGTAAGCAAATAATCAAATACACAAAAAAAGATGAAAGAAATCCATAAAACAAATAATGGATATACAATTATAAAATAATGTATTTACAATATTAAATAATGAATTTGAACGTGATAAGCAAATAATCAAATATACAATAAAAAATGAAATCGATTTATGAAAATAAATAGTGAATCTGCATTTATAAAATAATATATCTATAATTATTATATAATAAATATACAATTATTAAAATAATATATCAACCGTTATTAAATAATAAATCTATAAAAAAATTAGTAATTTTTAATTTATGCATTCGCAAATAGACATTTGGACCACCTCAAACACTAAATATATCAACTCAAAAGGAAAAGGAATAGAGGGGGAAAAAAGGAGTGCGTTTTCCTAATTTATTGGGCTTGAATTTAACAATTTTGATCCATTTGGAAAATGAGAGATTATGCTATGGTCAGCAGTCAACAGCCCAAAGTGCAACTAATTACCACTATTTCTAATTTTATTGAAACAATTCTCATTACTTTATAGTTTATAGCACCTTCTTTTTAAATATATTTATACAATGTCAGAATTTACTTAATTATCATTAAAACTTAATTAGTAAGTAAAGATAATTAATTAAATTCTGAAGAAAAGTAAATTATGTGACTATGTATTAAATCATTAATTAGTAAAATTCTCTCTTTTCTATAGCAATCTATAATTGAAAAAAAAAAAACTGTTCTCAAAATGAATCAAAAGTGATGTAATTGGTATTCTCACTTAGGAGATATTTTGGATTTGAATTTTTTCACCACTATCTACTATAATATTAGTATAAATTTAACAATTTTGTAGTGTATTAGAAACATATTATATAGTCAACGGTCTATTATGTCTCCTAATTAAAAAAAAAAAAAAAACTAATGTCAAGTGACTGAATCTCAGCATGCACTTTGCACCTATAATATTATAAACTTATTATCTTGATTTTGCCCAAATCCATTGAACATAAAGGCGGTGAAAAATTTCATAATTGCATACGTAAATGCTCGCAAAAGCATTTCAAGAATTGAATCGAATTTTCTCTTTGCTATATGAAGAAAAAATGAAATTTCCTTGCAACTACAAACATCAATTATCAAAAAACCATCAAATCTGACCTCTTTCACATTTAGCCCATCACTATAATATATTTTTTTATTTTATTTATTTGACTAAATTATCCTTGTAATTCTTTGTATATAAGCACATCAAAACGTGGCATTTTTTCTCTATCAATTTTGAAAAAAAAAAAGGACCGTTTATAGTTTAAAAAAAAAATGGAAGCATCACAAGGAAGTAACAGCACAAAGAAGCAAGAAAGAGGAAGCGGAGAGGTTCGGTACCGAGGGATTCGTCGGCGTCCGTGGGGGAAGTTCGCAGCAGAGATACGTGACCCAACAAGGAATGGTGCACGGCGGTGGCTAGGAACTTATGAGACGGCGGAGGAGGCAGCTAGGGCATATGACCGAGCTGCTTTTGCGTTCCGTGGTCATTTAGCCATTCTTAACTTTCCAAATGAATATCAATACCATAGCCAAAGTTTTCAGCTTTCATTATCTTCTTCTTCTTCTTCTTCTTCTTCTGTCTCTGCTGGTGCTGCTCCTCCTATGAACTATGGCTTCACGGGTTCTTCTTCAGAGCAAGAAGTTTTTGAGTTTGAGTACTTAGATAATAAATTATTGGAGGATCTTCTTGAAACACAAGCCGGTACTAGGTGTGATGATTTATAATTCTTTTATTTTTGGCAATTCTTCATTCGATTGCAAGTTCCAATTTTTGTAATTAATTATTAATTTACCATTAAGGAAAACGAAATTGTATTTACTTTTGTTTAAGAGACAGGGGTATTACTTAATATTTTTATGTATAGATTAATTAGTGTCGTTTTCATGTGATATTATGCCTATCGCACGTGGGTCTTGAAGGTCAAGTGAAGGTCTTGTTGGAAATTTTGACCCAATCATTATAATGTTTCGTTACAGACATCTCAGCCCACAGCAATTGATTCCAAATTTCCAACTTTCAATTGGCGGCCATAAGCCAATATCTTGATAAATTGAAGTCAAACCATTATTCAAATCCATATTGAATAATTTCAACATTTTTTTCTAAAGGAGAGAAGAGATGTAAGAGTACTTTCAAAGTTTCATTAAAAAATGAAAATAGTTTTTTCCACCGGAAATTTTGAGGTAAACTAGTTTTATTAAATCAATTTAATTATATAATAATTAATATATTGAATTGATTTAGTACATCAGATTAATTTTTACCCTATAATTACAAAAACAAAGGGCCCATGTATAAAGGGAATGAATTGGCAAAAGGAAAACAAAAAGAAATAATAATAATTAAAATAAAATAATTTACAAAATTTCTTAATTAGCAAAGGTATTAGGGCCCTACAAAATGCTAGACGTTAACTAATTTAAGGCGCCGAAAGATTATTTCTGAATCTTTTTATGAACATAAAGATTAAATGTTTATGAAGATCAAAGAAAAAAGATTCAATCTTTGTCACTCTTATTCTCCTCAAAATCAAGAAGATCCTCCAGCAATTTATCATCCAAATACTCAAATTCAATGACCTCTCTTCTTTGAACTCCCCTTTCCATATTCTGTGAAATTGAGAAAGATGAAGAAGAAGAAGAAGAAGAAGAAGAAGAAGAAGAAGAAGAAGAAGAAGAAGATGTTGATGAGGATGAGGATGAGGACGATAACGAGGAAGAGGAAGAGGAGGAAGGGGCAGAATCAACCTTAGTTGTGGGGTATTCATTGGGAAAATTGAGTATAGCTAATTGACCTCTCATTGAATAAGCAGCTCTATCGTATGCTCTCGCAGCTTCTTCGGCAGTATCAAAAGTTCCTAACCATATCCTCGCACCTTGCCTCATGGAGTCACGAATCTCTGCCGCATATTTTCCCCAGGGCCGCCGCCTGACTCCTCTGTATTTACGATCTTCTTTCACCTTGCATTCAGGGGGGTCTTCTTTCTCCATTGTACCCACTTAATGCTGTAGATTCCCACAGCTTCATCCTCTCACATTTATATGCAAGAATGGATCAAATCTCCATAAATTAAAAAATTAAAAAAAAAAGGGCATAAATAAAGATTAATAATTTAACAATAATCCAACGAATTTGGAATGATGGAGTATAACGTATATGGGTGATGAATAGCTGATGATAGCTTGAGAAGAGAGGACCACAGTTTGTTCTTTCTTTCTTCATTTATTTGGATCCTTTACAAAATACAAATATATAATTTCATATTCTTGTGGATTAAAGATTAATTAATCATATTAATTAATATATAGTTCATAATTTGATAGTTACTTTCCCAGAACATCAGGTATTAATTGGTGGTGAGGTCATTAGGTGATTACGTTTGCTTAATTCGTCATCAAGGCTACGTGATTAGTTGGTTAAATAATCCACAATTTTTTTTATCAATAATATAAAGCCAGATTCGAAATTGAAATTGACAACCAAGACATGTGGGAATGAATGACAGAGGTGAGATTTTGCCTACTTGCACAGTATTATGTCAGGTTTTTGAGTTGATGATGAGGTAATATCGCTTACGCCATGTGCATTTGGTCATTACTTGCTGATCATGTAATTAGTTATTAATTAATTACATTATTATTATAATTAACAATTCATTAAGTCATCGACGGTACTTAATTTATTGTTTCTTTAGTTTCATCAGGAATAAACATGCATGTGTTTGATTTTCATGGTATTACCGTACACAAAAGCCACCATCGGCTGTTTATTGTCATATATATTCTCGGTCATGCTCATTGAAATATGCCCACGTCGGTCCTTTCTTCGACTAATTTCGCATATCAGTGCAGGGCATGTGTCCTAACCGCATTACAGGCTCAGCCTTTTTCCAGTAGGTCTTGGGATCCAAACCCCTTTAGAACCCACAAGTTCAAAAAAACAAAAACTAATTTCGCATTTCGGATGAATTAAATTCAAATTCATTATTATAATGAGAAATTTTTAGAAAATTTATTCTATTAGACTAATCTATTCATATGTATATTCATTGTTCGTTGATTAATATCAATATATATGAATAAATAATTAAATTAAATTTATATATTAAATTTCTCCTTACCTAATTGAGGTGCATTCATCTACTTATTTATTTGTGGTTAGTTGATTGGATTCGATGACAAAAAGCCAAAAAAGGGCCTTAAATAAATAGAAGAATTAGCCAATTGAGAATCCAACTCAAAATTGTGTAATTTCATTTAATTAGTTGTTAATTTTATTTCAATGACAAAAGTTTTTAAATAAAATAATATATGGTGTTGGAGGCAGATATATATGTTGGGGAAGATATAATGAATCTGTTATAATAATCACGGTGGTGTCAATTTCTTGATTATTTTAGTTCATGACGTTAGCTACATCATATCGATCCCCATGATCTTATAGGCCCTAATTAATTAACAAGGTCAGCTAGCTAATTTTGACTTTTAGGGTTTTAGGTGGAGACGGCGACTTTAAGATTAATCAACTTTGTAATCTAGGGCAACAAATCAATCAAGATTTGCTGCTTTTTCAGTGTTTTAATTAATCTTCGGGTAAAATGAGTTTTTTTTTACCAAACTTAGTTATGGTATCAAATATTTATTTTGTATAAATTTTTACTATTTTATTTTAAAATGATACCAAATATTTGTTTTGAATCAATTTAGTACTACATATTTATAACTTTGGTTCAGATAAAAATATCTACAATATTTATGGTAGAATTCATCTGACATATATACTGAAAATACACATATCATATCATATCACATGTTATTTCAAATAAAAATATTACATACTATCAACTCATATGTTTAAATACTAAAATAAGCGACTTTTTTTATTTAAAATAACATGTAACATGATATAATAATTGTATCTCCAGAGTCTACGTTAGACAAATTCTATCATAAATATAGTAGATATTTTCATCTGAAACAACATTGTAAAAATATAATACTAAATTGATACAAAACAAAAATTTAATACCATTCTGAAATAAAATTATAAAAATGTGATATTAAATTAATACAAAACAAAATTTTAGTACTATTCTTTTACAAATGAAAAAAATTTGGTACATAAAATTTATTTTACCCTTAATATTCTCTTAGATTTTGGCTTTATTTATTGTTAACTAAAGGAGAATTGTTCACGTAAGAGTTGTGATTCATTTGATAACCCAAACTGAATTTGTTAGGAAGAACTTTAAAGACATCTTTAGGAAAAGGTGAAGAGTTTTAACTGTGATTAAATTCCGAACAGAATTAGTTTCAGACCATTAAACAGAATAATGTGCCTGAGATTTACAAAAAAACAAAAAAAAACTAAACGACGATGGTTCACCCATTATAACAGTAGTAGTGCAAAGATAAAAATGTTCTCAAATATTGTTTCTTAATTAAGTGAACCATAGAGAGAGAACTGATATCACTGAATAAAAGTGTTCATCGAGTATTGTTTCTGTTCAGCTTCTAGTGCAATTGCTCATAATGACTTTGGACCATTCTCTCTAATAAGGTGTATTTCTTGAGTATGATTGCTTGTGCACTTCTTCATTCACAAATCTTGAGTATGGGGCCTTCCTAAGAATGATCACCATCTTCTTCTGTCTTTTAAGCAATTATATTCATGCTGGTAAAGAATACAGTACTGTTATATTCCCAAATATTACTGACTAAACTTTAAACTTAGCTTTGAACCATAGCTCATCTTCAAGCAAAAGCTTTAAGGAGTATCCCCAAAGAGAGACGCTTGCCACATAAAGCCTAAAAAAAGTTTATTTCCTCGTACTACAGTTAAACCTATTTGAGTAAAGTGGAAACAGAGTAATATTCAAGAGCAATGGGATGAAGCACGATGAGAAACAGTCCTCAAAGCAAACATCATCAAAGATATTCCATGTTCAAAAAGTATTATGCAATGCAATTAAACATAATTACCTGAAGGTGACCCCTGCTGCCAAAGCACTATTCCAAGGGTTATTATTTCCTAAGTGAAAAATACAGTGATCTGTAGAAGTCGCAAAACAATAGGGCTTACTATGATTATCAATAAAGTGATTTCGATCTTCATTGCGTGAACCCATCAATACTGAACTACTGCAGCAACAACAACACTAATTCGTATTTCAAATCCTTAAGAGTGACTTAAATAACTAGAGCTACTTATATATGCATGCAAGGCGCGACACGTGGGGGAAAAGAAAATCTTGGGCAGTAAAAACCTCTCTCCACTTACACGGTGAAGGAAAAAGAACTGAAACAATGAGTCAGATATAGAGAGTATTTGAAATTGCTGTTGAGCGTTTTAAAAGCAGGTTTTGAATTTTTTTAATTTAATCGTCCGATTTTTTTAATTTTTTATAAACTGCTTTTTTCAAACTTATTTTTGGAAAAAAACATTTATTTATCTGTTTCTACCAAAAGCAATTTTCAAAACTCAAAAAATAAAAAATAAAAATACAATACAAATTTTTTTTCCGAAAAGCGTTTTTCTGAAACTCAATGCCAAACAGAGCCATAGTATATGACTATGTGATGTCTGTTCGCTTCTGGTCAAGAGGAATGACAGGATGTAGGTTTGTGCCGGAGGGACTACCATGAGGCAAGGGCAAAGCTTTTGTAGGAAGCTGGTTCCTAGATTGATAGAGAACAGGTCAAGAATCAAGAGAATGCAGAGAATGAGAAAATCTCCAACCGAGTTGCACCTGCTACTTGGAAAGTATATTCTAGAAGACTAAAGGAGGGAACACGTATAATGGGTACTGGTGGGTATATTGGTAATTAGCAGCAGAGAGTTTGTTATAAAGAATAATGAGGCACCAATGCAGGGGATCCTTTTGAGTATTCTGTTATTAAGGGCCTCTAAGCTTGGCTTGGGGAAGGGGCTAGTTCCCTGGGCTGTGAAAATATTCAGAGTTTCTCTTTATTTCATGTTACTTCTTCCCTTTATTCATTGTTTATAGATATCCACTGTCAATACCAATTTTCTAGAATATATGAGAAAGAGTATTGTTCTCTTACCTGTGTGCTGATTGTTGTTTATATTAGCTGTTTGTTAACATAAATGCACCACGAGCTTCAGTCTTTAGTTGTTCAAGACATCGCCGGGCTTCTGTAAGTTCATCTTGTGCACTTGGTCCATGGCTTTCCCAGGCATCAATTATCCACTGCTGAAATTCAATAGCAAGGGCATAGCTGCAACATTCAAGTAAAAGAAAATTTAGAATTTCAAATGCGCTAATGACCAAGACATAAACATAGCAATCTTTTTACCGCCTGATTCCTTGCCACTTTATTACTGTCACCACAAACATGAACATGCAGACATGCATTTGTGCATGCATATATCTTCGGCAAAATGGTTGCTGACAAAAACAAAATATGCACCCAATAAAAGGACGTTGAAGAAATCAATCCCACATCGGAGGGCTAAAGAAAAAAGGAGCAATTTATAAGCAAATGAGGCAAATAACCAAATTGGCCGAAGCCATTTTGGAAATGAGTCCTCCAATGCATGCTCTAATTATTGATTTGGTCTTCACTCCTCCAATTCAAGTTGGACCCGGATCCGCCAAATTCCAACAAATAGTATCAGAGCCCATAGCATAACAGCCCATAAAGATCCAAAAGGTCTAACATAAAGAATTCATATCCTGGCAAAGACCTATGATCCAAGATCTGAAGCCCAAAAAAGAAGGCTCAGTGAGAAAGATTCAGGCAAAGACAAAAAAGACCTGAAGCCCAAGACCTGAGGCTCAGTGAGGAAGATCCAGGCAAAGACAAAGAAGATCTGTGGACTCTGAGATTCAAAGAGTACAAGCCCAAGCAAAGAAGAAAGAGACTTGAGACCTCTAAAACTCAAAAAGAAAAACATAAGCCCAGGCGAAAATGAAAATAAAAGGCAAATCACAGCTGGGCTAGACCAATTGGATTTGAGGGGGAGTATTGAAGAAATCAATCCCATATCGGTGGGCTAAAGAAAAAAAGGAGCAATTTATAAGCAAATGAGGCAAATAACCAAATTGGCCCAAGTCATTTTGAAAATGAGTCCTCCAATGCATGCTTCAATTATCGATTTAGTCCTTGCTCCTCCAATTCAAGTTAGACTCAGGCCTGCCAAATTCCAACAAAGGACAATCATAAGTATTTTCCCAGTTACGATTCTCTAACTACAATAAGCACTACCAATGTCTCTGAGTCTTTGTGAAGTTCATTATCCCGTTATGGCATACAAAAGCACAGTCTCCTATGAGGAAAATTTGGACAACAGTTCAATTTTTAACATATTTACAAAAAGCCACTGCTTTTAAGATAAACTGGCATTGTTTTGCTGCATGCCTGAGAGATTTTTATCACTAAATCAAGTAATTTGAGTCTTCATGGAGACTAAATTATCTGTGAATGAAATCCTCTATCCGAAAAAACCAACAAATATAACGCTTGGACAAGAAAGCAGCTAAAGAAATCAAGAAAATGAATCAAAAGATTCAAAAAAATATATATATCTAATAATGTGAAAGAAAAATTAAAATTGAATAGGTAGAGAATCTTTTAGGCCAATATATCAAATGAGGGATACAGTTGGAAACAGATAATATATGTCCTATTTCACCCTTAAAGTACATGGGAAATTAGAGTAACAGTAGCAGCAATATAGAAGCATGGTTTTTCTCCTCCCAGAATTGCGTCATGCGTGTTACATATCAAGTATAAGACTCTTCTACATAATAGCTTCAATAGATTTAAAAAGAAAAACAAAGACTCAGTGAGAAATAAACATTCCGATTTGGCAGGTGGAAATGGCAAGAAGGTCGGAAAAGAGTTGTTGTTCACAAACATAAAAGGCACATATCAGAAAAAGTGAAGCAAATAAAGTATGCAATCCTGGTTTTATTGAAGCTTTATGAGGAAGTGGCTCATAATATTGTGGGCACCAAATATACAGATGAATATGAATGAACATGTGCATGCAGATGCATGTATGCATTATCAAGTTCCACAAAGCTGACTGCACATTTATGACTTTCCCATGGCAAAGCCTTCAGAAGAGTAAGTAGCTAGATAAATATATAGTACAAGAGCTGCTGGTATATGAATATAATTAAGATTCAAAATTGCAAAATGTTTTTCATAACATTGTTTGGCATGAAACTGGAACTTAGAATCCATAAAAATAATTCTCTCACCTTCCCATGGCACCATATGCTTTTGAGAGATTTTGGCATGCCTCAATTGAATCTGCATGATGAGGACCAAGCGCCACATCCATGATGTCTTTTGCAACTGCAAACATCTGTGCAGCAGACTGATCTATCCAATTCCAAATATGCTGCCCCCAAGTTGTTGCAGATATAACCAACTCCAAAATGCTTAGAACCAAAGCTCTCTTTCAGCCTTTCAGCAGCACTCTCCAAATAAGGAATTGCCTGAGGCACCTTACCTGTCAACAGAAGTAATCACCCAATTATAGCAGAAACACTTCCTTCGGAATGCTGTTCTTGTGGGAGCTTCTCAAGTAAAGAAAGTGTTCTCTTCAACAATGAAATTGCTGTTTCAAATTCATTCATAGTTTCATACTGCATTGCTATCTCTGAGTATGCCTCAGCAACTTCAACTGGAGAAACAGCCTCTTTCTTGTCGAGAATTAAGCAAGCAATCTCCAGACACCTCTTTGTGTCAGCAAACTTCTCTTGATTACACAGAGCTTTTGCCATGGAAATAAACACCAAAGCAGGAGTCTCGCTGTCTTTTTCTGTCTGCTGAACAACACCCTTCAAAGTACCTATAGCTTCATCATACCTGCCCAATGCAATATGCATATTTGAAGCATCAATCTCTGCATGAAGCAAATCTGAATTAAGACCCCACTTCTTCAAAACCTGTTGTGACAACTCATTCTGCTCTAATGCCTTCTCATGCTCCTCCAACCCAGTATAAATGACTCCAAGAAGCCTCCTATCCCGTGCAACTTCTACCGAATTATTCCCTAGTCCACGTTTATGAATCTCTAAGGCCTTAAGACCAAATGGCAACGCCTCCTTGAAATTCAAAACTGCAACATACGCCTCCACCAATTCCCAGTACGCCACACCTAATTCTTTACTGTCTTCCTCCAAAGTCATTTCCTTGATCTCTAAACACTTCCTGAGATTCTGTAATGCGTCCTCTCTCCTCCCCATTGCAGTCTTCACATTTGCCAACTCAAGCTGCACAGCGTGCAGAACTGGCTTGATATCCTCAACATTATTAGCTCCCTCCTCTAGCCTCCCCAGTGTCCTATTAGCCTAATTTAAATAACCTAGACTACCATTAAACCTCTTTAAGCTGTAATTAGCAGAACCCATCAATTGAAAAGCCATAGCAACTAGTAAAGAAGGTTTGTTATCATCTTTATCACGAGCTTTCAAAGCTCTGCTAGCAAAAGATAGTGTCTTTTCAGGGTCCTCACCTTCTTGGTCAAGTTTTAACCCAACTTTCAAGGAAGCCAGACCAAGCTCTTTCTCGTCGAAAAAAGCCTCCATATCTTTAAAAGCTTGAAGCATCTCCTCAGCTGTCTCTGCAGACTCAAAAGCCTCGTCAAGCTCAGCCTTTTCTTTGATTTTCCTCTGCCTACTGGAGATTTGAGGATTTTTCTCAACAAGGGTGTCGATGTTACGAGATGGGTTTTTTTGGAATTGGCGAGGTTTGAGAGTTAGACCATTAGTTTTTGAGCAGGGCTGAGAATGGTTGGTGGATGAGTGAATTGAAGAGGAAGAAGATGGTGTAGTCTCGGATTTGTAATTTCTCGATAGAAGAGAAGTTAGTGTTTTGGTTCTCTGGCGAGAAAAGCGAGAAAGAAGCGAGCGAGATTTGAGAAGCTTGGTGATGTATTTATGAAAGGGGAACTCTTTTTGTTGATAGTTGATTCACTTCAAACGTTAAACCCTTGCAAAAACCCCTCCAAAAATAAAATCCTCAAATTTCCGGGACTGTTTTGCTATATGGCGATGCAGGAAGATATTCAAACGACGTCGTGTCCTGTCCTGCCTTGTTTCACCTAGACGTGGGATAAATGTAAAAATGGTACTAATTCTTTTTACTTTATTATAATTTGGTACTTAAATTAAAATTTTAGTAAAAAAAATAATGTTTCTGCCAGTAAAAATATTATATCAGCATGGTACATCAGTTTTTTTTTATTAGAATTTTAATTTTGTACCAATTGCAATATTTTTAAAAATTTTAATTCTAATTTAAAATAATTAAAAAATTTGATACCAAAATTAGTCTATTTGGAGATCGAGAAGAAAGTCAACGACTATAAACGATAGTGGACTAGAAAAACCCGCAGAACCCGTGTCTTCTGTTGTTCTTCGACGTCGTTTACATCTGAAGTTCTTGAAAACGGATTTTTTTTGGCTGAAACTAAAATATAAGAAGACTTCAACTGCTCAACACCAACCAAACATAAAAAGCTCTCCTGAATCCATCCCCACAGCAATACAAAACAGAGAGAACAATTTAATTGAATTGAATCAGATTTGAAATGTATCAATGGATTGTAATTGTTTTTACAGATTCAGAAGGCCTACAATAATTTTGAACCATGCAAGCCTTCTAAATTGAGTTGAGGCCTACTTCAGAATCTAACCTCATAATGAATCGTATATACAACAAAGAATACAGAGTTTCCTTTTCTTTACATGTATATATGAAGGAAATCAACTCCAATCTCGGAAACCTGTATGCATCCCACATAGTTGAGAACAATGACCTCCTAACATCCTAAACAGATTACTGACAGTTAAACTCAGAAGCTCGGGGGCTCCTGATATTCAGTGGGAATCTCAGGCGGTCTGCTATAAATATCACCGAAATGAAGACTTACATTCCCTCCTGCTTCAAGATCATCCTCCATATAAGGAGTTCGTGACTGCCTCTGAGCACTCCAATTCAAGTAGTGTTGTTCTTGCTCCTCTAAGCTTCTGTCTGAAAAGTTATCGTAGTAATTATCCGAAGTGAAGTGGTTGAAGTCAGGAGGCTCAAGAAAACTCGTCTGGGGCTGTGTACTAGGTGGGCCGCTTCTAGCCCACCAGTCAGGCCTATCAGAATGTGCAACGTTGCTGGTATCATGCTGCTGAAGTACACTCTCCCTGTAAAAAGGAGTAGACGTGGATGCCCCCAAGTGAGACTCTGTTCTGTTTTCATAGCAGTGATGCCAGTACTCATCATCATATCTTCCTTCATTTTGTCTCAATTTGGATGGCATCCAATAATCTCCAGGATGTTCCTCAGTCACTTCAAATGATATTGTTGGACTGTCTCTTGAAGCATGAGGTCGGGAGGTATAATACCAATCAAGAAGATAGGGGTGGTTCTTTTGATCATCATCAATCAGCCACAATGAACCCATATTATAACCGGGAGTGCCATGTTGCATTTCTCTAGACAAAACAGTATTTGTATCTCCAGGGCCTCTCAAGTTGGGGCTTGCTCGCCATACTCTAGGAGGAGAGAACACATGTCTAATTCCATGACCTTGCAATTTTTGCTCCTTGAAATTTCTAAGAGTTGACATGAACTGCTTTCCCTGATCATTTGGTTCCCAAGAAGGATAACTGCTCTGGAAACTACAACCAGTAGAATAATACTAAATCAATTAGCAACAGTTAAATAATTTGAGAAAAATAATAGCTGATCGCAAGAAGAAGATAGCTTCAATTAGTAACTAAGTACTGAACATGCATTTTTTGAGTCCCATACACAAGCAAGAACCAATCTATAAGAACTGTAAAAGTAATAATCAATGGATAACTTTAAGGACACAATTAAAAGAATGTGTCATCTTTGTGTTCCATATGGTGACCTACCACTTAGGCATCTATCCAATATCACAATGGAAATTTGAAAAATCAGAAAAGTCATGATGGAACTTGTGATTTCAGACCACATCCAAGCATCAGTGCACTCCAAGTTATAGTTGTGAATACGTATTCCAAGATTAGCATGGATCGAATAAGACACATTATTTCTAAGCCAAAAAAGTTTTAAGAAATAAAAAATAAAATTCATTATTTTCTGTGAGACACCAAATAGTATCACAAGCGTTTCTGAATGCTATTTCAAAATAAAAGAGGTTTTGACAGTTAATTATGACAAAAAAAAAATATCAAAAGTTAAGCCAAAACTTAATATTATATCATTAAAAATAGAGTTTGTGTCAAATGTAGATATCACCCAACTAATCATTAATCAAATGCTATTAGATTGGAATAGGAACATAAAAATTGATATATAGCTTAAAACAACCATGTCACTGAGGAAAGGTGGGGAGAACAGAGATTGAGATGGTTCAGGAACATGCAACATAGACCATCAATGCCCAATACAAAAGGTTGAGCATATTGAAATTGCCAGAGAAAATAGATGAACAGGTCAGACTTAGAATAACAGGGGAGATGATTTTAACCAAAAAAAAAAATTAGTAATCCTATATCTTACTGCAAAATGTAGCTTTAAACCACATGGAATGGCGAAAAAAGATCCATAAAGCTTATTATAATAGCCCAATCCTACATGGCTCGTATCTAAATATTGCAATAAGAAATTAAATTAAAAAAAAAAGAGCCCTTGATCGTTGAACCCTGAGGATCAGTCAATTCAAAAAAAGAAATAATAATAAATAATATAAATTCATTTTTAGAATGTGTTGACCAAAGCTCCATAATCAAGGATGTAGAAAGTTCTGGCCAAAAGTAACACAAGCACTAAGCTACCGATTTCTACTTTATGAAGCCAGAATTCCAAATAAAGCAGCTTGTGATGCTTATTTTACCCAGAGAAGAAACATAAACACATACAAAATTTACCCAGAAGCTCAAGTGCATAGTAGTAGAATCACACCTTAAAAATGACTTCTCCATCTTGCCCTGAGAGCTCCTCTGGGCACGGGATGTGTGATAAGGTGAACCATAATTGCTATTACCATGGTTTTGGAAGTCAAAAGCACTAAAACTGCCAAAAACAAAGTAGCCAAACATGGAACCTTGTCAATGTTGAGAGCGAAAAAAGCCAACAAATTGTTCTCTGTCAATATAAATATCACTTAACCATCAACAAACCTGCACACATGGCCAACACCTTCAACATCCACTGTAAAATCTGCAATGAACTGTAAGATGTCATCCACTCGCTGCAAAATAACATGCGACATTAGCTAGAAGACTAGCATATAAATGTCATAAACACTATAAGATGGAAAGTCCAACAAAAGATGAAATATAAAACCTTGGGGACAACAAATATAAGCAAGAACGGGGTGAGGAAAATTGATGCCATCTCCTCAAGTAACATCATTCCAGTGTACTGCACCACAAAAATACCGAACAAGGACATAGGTCAAAACACTCAGTTACAAGGTTATTTTAGAGGTCGTGAGGTGGGGAACTAGGCATTGCCACAGCGAATCTCTCTCATAACACATGAATTTAAAACAAGAGTACCTGAAACAGGGTTTCAAATTCCATCCGGACAGTCTCAGTATTTTCTTTGCCCCGCCATCTCTTTGGCATATAATGTGTATGTTGGACCACCATAGACATAGCTCCATCTGGATCAAGGACGAGAAGCTCATCCGCAACTGCAGCCCGACTGATGGCTGTTATGGTTCCAAAAATGGCAGCATACCAGAATAAGTTGCGACCAAATATCTACAAAAATTTTAAAATAGGATCCCATGAAGGCTACAAATAACAACAGAAAGAGTCACTATCCAAAATGTGTATCACCAAAATGCATTTTTTTCAGCAAATTGCGAATATATTACATGGCCCTCGAGTAAAGATTCCTCCAGAAATGCAATGATAATCAGAATAGCAGCAAAGCCTCCCGAAACAAAAGATATAAACTTGGCAATTATTGAAATAATAGGTGAGGGGAATTGCTTCAGATACTCTGAAGCATGTATTATACTGCCATTGATCCGGTGCTTGAACAAATGGTCAACCTGCAATACAAAGAAATACCATCTTATGTTGACAAGTTCAAGGGGATTTAATATGTGGAAATGGATATAGAAAAGCAACCAACATCAATTTCCACTGAAATGAAGCTAATCAAATAAATAGCCCTAGCCATAAGCATAGCAATAGCAAAAATATCATTGTAAAGAAATAACACTACAACATAACATGCCTAAGAGAGAGATTCAGACGAGCAGACTTCATTTGTAAAATGATTAATGACATTCAATGTAGCTTCTTCAATAGAACCACATCAAACAAGTTCACAATTTTACGCATGCGAGAAAATATGTCCTTGAAAAAGGCACCCACCTATAATAATAAGTTGATCATAATAATAAACTTTCTTCATTCAGAAATTTGTAACAAGCAATAATAACTATGAATAAGAAATAGCTATGACTATCATTTCAAACATTAAAAAGATGGATATAAGAACCAACATTTTGAATGCAGGCAGAAATAACCACACTAATTTAGCACAGAAAAAGGATAATATGCTTTTTCTTAGTCAAAATGCCAAAACAATATTAGTTTACCTCATTGAATTCCCTAAAAATCCATCTTGACAAATTTGACCATCTTCTAGATGATGCTGTGCTTGGATGATTATAAAACTGTTCAGCATGACTTAAAAAAAGATAGACAAGCATGAATATAACCAAGAATGGTGAAAGGAGGAGCATTGCGAGCCCAACTACCATAAGCCTTTTCTTTAATGTTTTAGGATTAGAGATAAAGTCCCTTCTAACACAAAAGTTTCTGCAGAAAAAATGCATTGCAATCAGGAAATAACAAAAATGGTACACAAATTGGTAAATATTCATGTCAAACTTATCATACCTGTCAAACATGCTTTGCAGTATGCACCAATTTAAGGTCCATTCAAGGGTCTTTGTCAGTATCAAACGGCACTGAGTTCCACTGGAACAAAATTTTACAGATGGACCAGCACCTGGAATCCATGAGGAGATTGGAAAAGCCAGCACACCTTTATTGAGCATTCCAATCAAGTAGTTCCCCTTCCGCATCAGCCGCATCACCACATCATGAGCAGATAGGTCCTTAACCACACAGAGTTGCTGTGACCTTTGTAACTGTACAACCTTTTCAAGAATTGTTGCCCATGGCATTGTATGAATTTCGTTGTCTGCAACATGGAGACTGCAAAAGGATACTTTAATTATTGAAATATCCACGAGTCACTAAGAACAAAAAGGAGTTTGTTTAAAATGCAAGAGCTAACAACTTCTAGCAGAAGAAATTAAGGCTACCTGTTATAATAGAAGTGACGAATCCCTAGAATCTCCCCTAATTGTGCAAAGAACCTTAAAAAACAAAAGATCCAATAGATAGAAAATAATGCCAGATATCCAACAATAATAGCTTTTGAAATTGTTAAAGGAGTTAATGGGTGCTGATGAAGAGCTTCCTCAGCAAGATCACAAGGCTTAATTCCAGATTCAACAGCATCCATCCCACATTTAGCATTACGAAGACCATTCCAATCAACATATAGTAAGAAAAATCCAGAAAAACAGATGGTGAAACCTAGACTAAGAAGTTCAAGAATCCACTTTATAATAATGCACCAAAGCCCTTTCTCACAATAGTAACTGTATAGCCTTTCAAAGAACAGATCCAGATCTGCAATCAGTTCCACATTCAAGCTCTCACCGTTAAGAAGCCCAGAAGGGCTCTCACTACCAGGACTTGATACCCTTCCATACTCGGACAATTCAATCTCAGGGGACACATCCTTAAGCAAGCCTGTCGCCAACATTGATTCATCACGCAATCTCCATCTAAATATGCTGAAAGCATTAGAACCGTTCTGCCTACCAAACATCGTTCACAAACAACAACAGAAAGCAAATGCAACCAGTCCATCCCCTAGACCATGTATGTTGTTAAGGCAGAGCCCTGAAGATAGGAAAAATTTCCAACTAAATCACATCTTACCAAAAATTAAATTTAGATAAGAGAAAGGACAAGTTCTTCAGTCAAGAACTCATTAAGCTATTTTGAATGTTGATAACGTGACAATATATTGTATCAAGCTAATGCAAATAAAATAAAATCTCTCCAACAAATTATTTTGTCGTTTATGGCATTATTACTTATAAGTAAAAGAAATCATTTGAAACTATACCAGGAATGCACAAATTTACAGCTTAATCGACCGTTCATATTGAGTTCCTTTGACTATGAAAAATACCCTCATTAATATTAACAACAATTTATGGAAAGAAACTAATAGTTTGACATCTTATTATGCTGTTAAATAATGGAACCAAAATGAGAGTTTACTATTTTAGAAATTAAAATTTTTCAGCCCCTGCTTACGTGATTTTTTTAATTAATTGACAAATATGAAAGTAGAATTACTTTTTGCAGCAAGTACCTCTTCATTTGTCAAAGCTTCAATTCTGGATTCCAATCAGTTTTTAGCTGGCTGCAATAAAATTTGGAGTTCCTCAATTATGCTGTAAAACAGTGGCAGGAGGACTTTAATTAAACTTGTTAACAGAAAACCAAGTAAATGCATAAAACAATAAACAATTAAATTCTGAAAATCATTGGAGATCAACATGTCCAATCCCTCCAGCAGTAGAAAACAAGCTTAATGAGTTCACTTTCTCCATAAGAGAAGATCTATATCATTAATTTTCATTTTTAAAATTAGTTTGATGCACAGGAACAGCAACAATGAATCACAAGCAGACTATTGCATTCAAGCACTTATCATTTCCAATTCTAACCACTGCTATTAACATTATCACCTTCCATAACCATTTATCTGCCCACGGCAGTGCCTGACCTCCGGATTCCTTTGGCAATACTTTCAATATGAACCTGTAAGACAGCCATGCCAAACATCTGAACATCATATTGACTATTCTCCAGGAAAGCCAACTTTATGATCTTACATGACTCTTTTCCTTCAATCACTTTGCCCATCATACTAAACTGCTGATTGTCGCAGAAAACCTCAGTAGTAAATAATTCTTGCCTGTCATATCCTGTTTTCTTAAACCTGACAGTTTGAGAAGGTCAAGTACCTAAGGTTCTTTCAAAGCGCGCCCAGCCCATTAAACTACTTATGGGTTCACTCACCATGAAACTCATTATTCATAAATTATCATAAAATTCCAAGAGCTTTCACTATATTTTAGCAAAAGCACAGTTTAAAACTTAAGAATATATAATAGGTGTAGATGAATCAAGATGGCATGTTTAAAACTGGAATCCTGAATATATATTGGGCATGAACACATGAAACTCAGAAATTACTGGCTGCACATTGATCTAACTCAATTGCTATAAAAAGAGGGCCTGTAATGCCTACTTATTCCTTCACTGAAAAAAATAAAAGTTTTTCAAGAGAACTAGAATAGCTAAACACTAATCAGCTAACCAACCCATGAAATGTAACAGTTGAGGCTACCAGACAGAATTTTTTTTTTTTTGAACTTCCAATGAAATAAGAATCCTAGCAACCTAAAACCTCGAAATAAAGTATTACCTAGAATCGAGTAAAATTATTAATTCTTAATTGAAGTGGGCAAAATAAAAAAATTTTCTTTAACAAAATATGTGCTTTTTTTTGGGTGAATAATAAATTTGTGCCTTGATCATATTAAAAACTGCAAATTCGGAACTCAAAACGCATAAATACAAACTGCCAAATACTTTCAGTCAAACCCTACTGCACTAAACCAATTAGAAATTTAACAGAGCATCCAAAACCAAACCTCAAGACACAACCCATAAAAGAAAATAAAGAAGTAGCATTGGATTTCACGATAAGGCTTGAAAGCTAATACAATCATTGAAATTCATTAGCGACAAAAAAAAAGGCGAATTTACCTGCGACCCAACAAAGACCAAGCTCTGAAAAAGGCGAAGAAACAATCAATCAAACGAAGAAATAGAAATAGTAGTCAAGCTGACGCCCTTAAAAATCTATTGCACTGAAGTCGAAACGAAGAAAAGAATTGGATGATGAGCACAGGAAGAATTATAAAGGGGGCGTTTTTAATTAAGAGATGTTAGAAGCGGTGAATAATTGACAAAAGTAATTGCGCAGAAACCCATTAGAGAAGGGGAAAAAAAGAACTATAAGAACAAAAACAAAGTAAAATATCACACAAGGGACGTTTGACATTGCATTAGTAAAAGAATTTTTTTTTTTTAAATTGTATTTTTAATATTTTTTTATTTAAAAAACTGCGATTAGATAAAAATAAGTAAATATATAATTTTTTAGAAATATATTTAAAAAAACAGTTTAGAAACATTAAAAGTTAAATAAACAATTTTAAAATCTTTTTTTAAAATATTTAAAAATAATTTTAAACACTTCTTTAGGAATTTGGTTGCGTATGTACAAAAGAGAATTTTTGGATTAAAGAAAATTACTATTTAAGCTTATGAGCATTATTCTTTAAAGATTCAAAAATTATATAATTTGCCCTCTCATTTTACTATATTCTATTTCATTCCATTATATTTTATGTTAATAATAACATCCACAGTCATTTTTTTTAGAGCATTCTCAATAATATTATTTATTTTAAAAAATATTTTTATTAGAATAAAGATATTTTAAAGGATATTTAAATATAAATAGTAAATAATTGTTTTACAAGTCTAAATTATATTTTTACATTTCATTTTATTTTATTCCTTCTAAATTAATATTTATAAAAATATGAATAACTTTTATTATAAAAAAAAGAAAAATAACACACTAATAAAAATATAGAAAATGTAAAAAAAATAAAAATGTATTAATTTCATTTAGAATAAATAGTAAAATTTGACTTTATAAATATAGAAAGCCAAACTCTTATAGATGGAGAAAGCATAACTCATTTTTTATTATAAATTTTAAAAATTAATAATTTATTTTAGACTCCTTTTATAAAATAATTTTCTAAAATAAAAAAACACAACACAAATAATGAACATATTGGGTCTACTCTTAATCACTGTATCTGTTATATTATAAACAATTTATTCTCTATTTTTACTTGTCTAAGACTTGTATACTCTAATAATACTTTTTATTTTACTTTATATTCTAATTTTTTATTAATAAAATTATTTATTAAAAAATGAAAAAATAGAGTAAAAAAAAAATAAAGAAAAAAATTGACAAAGAGGCATTTAAGAGCATCTTTAATATATATAATAAATAGCATCTTAAAATATTTTTAAATATAGAATAAAATTTTTTTTATAAGTCAAATAGATTCTTTATATTTTACTATTTATTTTACTTTATTTCATACAAATTAATATTTATTAAAAGAAAAAGGTAAATAATTTTTTATTATAAAAAAATAAAAGGATTTTAAATAAACACGCCAATAAAAAAAGAAAATATACATAAAAAGTTGATATGTATTTATTACAATTGAAATATGAAATAAAATTTGACTCTCTAGATGTAGGTGGACAAATTTACTATATTCTTTAGATTTTAAAGATAGATAATTCATTAAAACACTTTTTATAGAATAACTCTTTAAAATAAAAAACATAACTCAAATAAATAGTTTATTGAAAATGCCCTAATAACTTATTTTTATACTAATATTTGAGTGGCTCTTCAAATAAAGAAAAAGGAAGATAGATAAATTATGAGATGAATATTTCTTATTTTGGCTCTCTATGTTTGAGGGAGGAGGAAAATACAAAGGTTGTGGGGATGCTTTAAAATGTTATATTATTGTGAAATGATAAAGAAAAATAAACTATTTAACTCATCAAATTTGATTTATTGTATTAATATTCATGCAAAATTGATAAATTGTACTAGTACTTCATGAAATTTGATCTATTATATTAGTACTTGTTGTATAAAAAATATATTTTTTATAATCAATGATAAATATTTTAAAATTTAACAGAATAACTACAATGTTAAAAAAAATATCAATCGTATTATGAGTAAATAGTAATTTTTAATTTGAATTATTTATTTTTATTTGTCGAAATTTTAATTTTGAAATATTTTTTTTTTCTTTTGAACTCTTTTCATAAATAATTTATAATTTCTTATTTAAACAAAGTTTTTGTTTTTTACTTGTTGGGTCTCCAATTCGAAGGATGAATCCAGCTCATGGTAGATTGGGCCCAAAGGAATCATTGATCCCTCAAATAGTGTCTTAGTTTTTTTTACTTCAGTTTTTTAACGCAAATAACGTTTTAGTTTACATAATTAACAAATCATTATCAAGATAAAAGCCATCTCATTTCACCATTTCAACATGTTTTCTCAAAATAATTCTTTACACTTTGGGATAAAATTTAGCAATTACTTATTTTAAATTATAGATTAAGTTAAATACCTAAAATAAAGAAATCAATAAATCTATAAATTTATTTAAAATAATATTACCATAATTATCACTAACAATAAAAATTTATAGACCTTTATGAGAAATACTATTTCATCAACATCCAAATTTCAATTTCTGCTAAAATTATGATATCTATATTTCATAATTGAAAATAATTAACATTTATGCAGGATTTAATATTACATGATATTCATATAACATTCATATAACTTACATATAATGTGCTTGATGTAGCAAAATTATTAAAGTGTAAGATGAGCAGCATTTAGTATCATATACCATAAATATAATATAATTTAATATAACCTTCCGATAATATACAGATTACATTATAATATGTTATATGCAGATTATATTCGTATTATGTGATACTAAATCATGTATAACCATATTAGATTTGTTAAAAAATTAAATATCTAGAAGAAAAAAAAGAAATATTAATCCATCAATTTAAATAAGAACTATTAATGATTAAATCATTCAATTTATCCATTAGAGAAGAGTGAAAATTTTGCCTACCTCATAAAATATAATAATTTTTTTTTGTTAATAGAATCCACCAATTAGAGAAAATTAATAAATATTTGAAATGCATGAGAGAATGTCAAACTCATTCAATTTCCATTGTGGCGAGAAGAAAAAAGTGGTAGTGGTAAGTTTCATGGTTAGTTATTAGAATTTTTGAAAAAGGAAAGAAATATTATTGAAATCATATTTTAAAATTTACTAATTTAAATATTAATTATTTAATTTGAATAAAAATGATAAAATAGAAAAAATAAAATTTATAAAAAATTTTTTGGTTTGAAAAATATAATAGGGTTATATTGGTTATTTGTTTTAAAAAGAAATCACCTTGTGGAATTTTCTCAATGAACTTTTATAGATCATGGGCTCGAGTCCAAAAACAGAAACCGCGGGAGGCAACGGCTCGATTTGGCGGGAAATGACGTGGCAAAGCTCCAGCTCAGCCTTCCCGCCATAAGGCCAGCAGTATAAGGGCTATCGCCTTTAATCTTCTGCTCCATTTTTTCTCAGCTCTGTGTATCAGCAAAATGAGCTCTTCACACTCCTCTATGTCCCTAACTCCCTTCAAGTCAAAGAAACCACATCAATCAACCCCCAATTCCAAATCCACTAACTCAATCGCCACTCAAACCCCAGACAAGCCACCGGCCGGACTACCTCCCCACCTCCGGAGCCGCCGCGTGGCTCTCTCTGTGAAAGAGGTGCGGAAGATTGCTCAAGGTCATCGAGAAGGACTCGACAGGAATCGGAGGGACCAGACAGTAAAATCCGCCCGTAGACAGATCTCATCTTGGCCAGAGGACGACTGCACCGGTGGGCTCCGCAAGTCACGGGATGCTGCCGTCGATCAGCCCTCTAAGATTCCGGCCAAGTACGATTCTTCTGACCATACTTCTCACTGCAGTTTAATATATTTGATTTTATGCTCATTGGATATGGCTTTTTCCCCAGGTATGAGATGCTGTGTGAGTTTTTTGATGGCTTAGATAGCTCGATTCGGCTGTTACGGTTGAAGGGTTCAATGTCTACTTTCACTAATATTAGCCCTAAAATTGAGTGTTTAACTGATAGGTAATTGTTCTGCTAATGTGGAGCTTTAATATAGCATAAATGATTAATTGTTGGAATGATTTTTAACTGATTTGCTCCTTTTATTGTTTTTTTAGGAGATTTTCTCATCGTCATTTGGCTCAACTGAAGTACATTATGCCTGAGGTGATTGAAATAAAGAAGGTGCTCACATTTGATGAGCGAACCAGCTGTATGAAACCGGATCTCCATGTCACTTTAAATGTTGATGCAGTTGAATGCAATGGGGATTTGAAATCTGAAAGTAAGAATATCCTTTTGAGGAAGGTCTTCCGTTCACGGCTTGCTGATTTTTATAAAGCTCATCCAGAGGTTTGCTTTTCTATATATTTTATTTTGCAGTTTGTTGCTGCTCTTTCTACTTGATCTATGCATAGTTGATGATATGAAACACACATTTTCGTGAATTTATGCGGATTGTCGTAAGATTTTGGAATCTGATTTAGGTTGTACAATTTCATATTTCAATCGCGATGTAAAGCACAATTCTTATGTGGATTTGAATAGCAAAACAAAATGATACTTGAAAGACATTTATGCTGGAGTTTTCTTTTAATTTTAAGAATATATTTTTGATTGCTCTATTTATATAATCTCCTTGTTTAAAAAGTAGCTGCAGATCATTCGTTTCTTTTTACATATACATATATTTATCTAAATTTTGTTCGTTTGTTTTACTTCCGTCGCATTCAGGGTGATGAAATTCCACAGGAATTGTTGCCAGAGCCATTTAATCCATCAAATCAAGATCAGGGCTCCACCTCATCATCAACTGCTGAAACATCAACTGATGCGTATGTGGGCCGAAGGCACAATTCTTCCTTGCCTGTGGAAACTGGGACACTTGAAAAACAGCAACCAGCAGTTGCATCTCATTTCTCACGATCTTTCAGGAGACACTTCTCCCAGAAAATTAAAATCAATGAAACAGAAAACACTCGCCAGAATGCTGAAAATCTGATTCCTTGCCTCAATAATATATTTTCTATTGAGGAAACTAGTTCTTCTATTCCATCCCCTATTAAAGTCTCGTCTTCCAACACAACTAATGGCAACAAATGTTCACCGTTATCCGATTCCTTAGCTAGTGAGCCTACGTGTTGCCTCCGTTCAACTCCTTGCAAAGAGATACTCTCCTTGAATAATAAAGATGGTTCTCCAACAAAAACAGCTAGCATCCAGTCAACTCCTGCAAAACTTGTTTTAACTCCATCTACATCAATGTCTAGAACACCAGCATTACATCAACAAAAAAGATGTTACATGAGCCCGGATGATGATTCTACCTTCTTACAAGACAAGTTAGTTAGGCGCCCACTACGAACCAGGTCCTTGAAATTTGAAGGTCCTGTGGAGAATGTAGAGGATGAAGTTAATGACATGGTGGATATGTCAGCTAACGATGGTGATGTATTGAATATTCTTCCAGAGAGTCTTCTGCAATCGGTAAGCCTATCTCCAATTACCATGCTTTTTGTCCCTGGTGCTTTTGAAGCCACTAATATATCGATTCTGATTCCTGGTTCAAATGTGAATTAAATCATCAGTATTGAAAATGAAATATTTGATATTGCTTCTGTAGTTAATATGCGCAGTTAGATGATGTAATAGTTGTCTTTTCAGCTTCTAACCTTCGCGTTCTCACCATCTGGATAGTGCAACTTTTATCATCTTACAAATTCTTAACATACTGCAGAATATAGTGCGGAAATAGCTATTGAAAAAATATCAATGCTGATGGTCGTATTATTTCCTAGTGTCCTTGCATATGGTTTTCTGACACAGTATAAACTAATTGTGCTCAAGATATGTGAGAGTTTTCTGTAATCGTGCTATTGTCTAGTGTATCAGGATCTTTCTTGTTAATTAGATGACAGATATTCTTTTAATGGAAATCATATAAAAAGGTATATTGATAGTTGATGCAGATTTTCTTACTATAGATAATCACATCCACTTGGTAAAAAAAAACAAAAAAAAAGGGTTCTCAATGCTATAATTGCAACATAGAATAAACTCTTTCTTTTTGCAGATTAAAGAAAAAGAAAGAAAGGCTCAAGAGGAGCGGGATCCAGCCATCTCACAAGCAAAGAGACGGCGACAGATGATTGCCTGCCTGCCTAAGCTCTTTAACATGATTCATTTCTTATTTCAGTCTATAAAGAGATCTGTTATCACAAAAGAAGAGCTTATGCACAAGATAATTGCTGGCCATTTTGATATTGTTGATAGCAGTAAGCATATAGTATCCAGTAAAAAATAGCTTGTATATTTTATATTATTTAGAAGCTTGGTCTAACCTTCACTTATTATGCCTCATTTTTACAGGAGAGGTTGAAGAGCAGCTAAACTTGCTGCTTGAACTAGTTCCAGAATGGATTTCCAAGAAATTGGCATCCAGTGGGGACTTGCTCTTCTGGTAAGTCCTGATTAGTTCCTATTCTTTGAATCGATATTCTAAAATTTTCCTATAGTACCTTAAAGTACGTTGGATTGCCTGCTAATAATTTCTTGTAGAAAATGACACGATACATAGGTTATAATCTGGAGAAAACTAGGCTTCTTTAAGTTGCTTGACATTAAATTGCCTTTTATTTCTGCAGCATCAACAAAAAGTCCAGTGCTGACACCATACGAGCACGTCTTGAAGATGCAAAATAACTAGAGAACTTCTTGAAATTATTGTAGAAGCAGAGTATTTGCCCCATTTTTTTGGGCTAACTGGACATTTCAATTTATCTTGTATTTGGACCAATGTTCATGGAAAAGTCTAGGTCCCTGGATGTGGGTAAATGTTCAGTGTTCTAACAGAAAGGCAAGAAAGTGAAAAGCCCAGTCTTTTCTGTAATTGTAAAATCTTCCCATAAATTTATCAGCAAGCATGCTATATATCATGTTTTATTTGGCCAAATATTAGCTGGAAAGATCACTTCAGTTGTAATTATTGTTCTTGCTGTTGTATTATAATGGGATGAAAGGTCTTTTTTGGTTTGTTGAATTTTTTACCCATCTCTCCTGCTTTTTGTCATTCTCCCTTTTTGGAAAAATGTTTGTTAACTAGACAAAGATTTATCTTAATTATGTGAATCAGATCTGGGTCAGAAATGAAGGATAGAATTCAACACGAACAAACAAGCTTGTTTAATTTGATATTGCACTGAATACCTTTTTATTGTAACGCAACTTATAGATCGAGGGACCTCAAGAAATTTCAGTTCTGTGAATTCGTTTAATGGTCCATTCTAGGGATTTTGTCCTTATAATTGCCTCATTGCTTTCCTGGATATCTGGAAGTAGTCAGGTGCTCAAAAAGCTTCAAACTCCTTGTGGAGAAAGCCCCATAGAATGAGGTAATAGCTTTGTTTATTTGTTATTGCATTTGTTTCCCTTTGTTTGAGGGTACATCTCTTACCTCAGTCCAACAAAGTAGGTTTATTTCTAAAGTTTCTTTTAGACTGCCTCTTTTCTTGCTGAAGCATCCATCTGTATCTCAGGTTCTTTTTCCTCTTCAAGAGTTGGAAATGATTGCTCTTGTGACTTGCTCCGATCTTGATCACCTTCTTTGCCTAACAGCAACAAATATAGCCCGACAATAACAATGGCTCCTCCCAGCACGCTGAAGAAGCCAAAGATAAATTAGGGACTATATGCATCAACAGTTCAGCACCGATAAAAAGAAAATATGAAGTGCAACTACGATTTCACCTGCCCATTTGTAAATCTTCACCAAAGAAGAAGTATGAAAGTATCGCCATCAGTATTGTTGTAAGGGGACCAAACATAGATACGAAGACTGGCCCTTTCTGTTTTGTGCACCACAGCTGAATGAAAAGTGCAATACCACAGATTACAACTCCCTGCCATTCACCATGTATGATATTATTTATGGGCAAACAAGTCATAACTGATTGCATATTTGGATCGCTTGCAGTTCTTTTGAGCACTTACAGCGTATAAAATGCAAAAGAAGTTGATATCCAATTTGATGGCCCATGCTTCTGGCTTATGTTGTAGAAACAAGGTAAAGATAGCTGATTGTGCTCCTCCCAAAAAATTTATCCAAGCAGTCAGTGATAATTGTGCAGGATACTTCTTCAACGTATACACCTTCAAGGTACACATCCATCAAATCTTATATTATATAATTTCTAAGGAATTAGTCTTATCTTTTAGCTCTCACACTCTAATACATAAGTCTGATTTAGTGGATACAAAACAGAATATCCTTTGGAATGACAAGCTGAAGATCATATACCTGCATAATGAACCACATAGACCAAGTTATGCAACTTGCAGCAAGGAGAAATGACCCTTTCATCCATTTTTGTTGAACAGGAGTACTTCTAATATGGAATGGAGCACCCTGCAAGCTTTGCACCTTAGGTCCTCTATAGAAGGTGAGTATCAAGGCTCCTGCCAATGACATTAAGGTTCCAAGTATTTTAGCTACCCCACGAGGATTTCTTACATCAACAGCCTCCAACCTACATGATATACCGTTAATGTTTATGTCAAAATTTTGATGCAGGGGATTTCTTGTCTTGAAGTGCTAATATGCAAGTTTGAATTCCGCACCTGAGTATAATTGCCAATACAAAAGTTATCGAGGGAATAGCATTGGTCATCGATGTAATAAAGGTAGGAGAAGTGTATTTCAAGCTCGCAAAGTACATGTTAAGGGTTAAGCTAGCCCTGTTTTTCATCAAAATAGAACACAGTGAGTTCTCCATTCTTGTAAAAATTACTCCTTCAATTTCTGTGTGTTTTACATTAAAGAATGAACGGTATACTACTTACCCTAGAAGAGAAAGCACAAAAATCTCCGAAAACAAAAGAATTGTCATCTTTGGCCTCACTTTTCTGCAAGGAGAAATAAAATAAAAACCAAGTAGTTAACTCCTATAACCAGACTAGTGCTGCTCTCAAATCATTTATTACGACTAGAGTGAGCAGCCACATGTTGCATTTAAGAAGTAAATATCACAAATCTATATGTTTTTGGGTGTGTGCATTGATGTATATAATACCTTTCAAGAAAATAAGCAAAAGGAAACACAAATAGAGTGCCTATTATATATCGATAGGTTACATAGACATGGGGGTTCAGCCCATGGTTGAAGGCGGCTTCTGTCATGAAATAGAGAAGCGAAAAACCGATCTGAACAAAAATCAAAAGGAAGTGAGGCATGTATCTCCAGTTGATAATCCTGAATGCATAGACATTTGCCATAAATCTTGAATGTTATTTCCACATGTATGTGATTTACTTGTTTTGCTTGTTTATATACAAGTGCATCTATACTATTGAAAGTTGCATGTGAAAGTTACATAATATTATGCTTGCATGTTGTAGGAATCACATTCTTCATGAAATTCCAATTTCACAAGGTTCATAGCAATATAGTGGATTGGAAGTGATAAATTGAGCTACTTTTAAGAGATGCCTATTTCACTATCTACAACTGTTATTTGCAATACTATGACATAGGCACATCAGTACATGAAATTTCTGAAATAACTATTTAATTTTGTTGTAAGCTGAATTCATAATCATGTCATATTTTGAATACATTCTCACACGAGCTTTAAATTCTATGGGTCATGCAACATATTTTATTCTGAAGGGGAAAATTTCAATCAAGTGAATAAGTCCTGTTGTTGGGGAGGTCAGCTGCTTCACTAGAGTACTACAACATGTGAAACAGTTACTGTGTGCTTATACGTCTATATATATATTACAGATGTTTTAGCCTTTTCAACCATGAGTTTACACTCCATCTATAACCAGATGGAACATGAAAAGTTTAGTGACAACCAAAATAGCTGAACCATATTTTATGCTTAGAATTGAATGCTTTAGATTCCTGTTTCTCGTTCAGGAGAGATTGGCCTACCATTTATGATTTCTTGTATACGTAAAATTGTGTTTTACCTTTTTTTTTTTACCCTGGACTCTAAGTTTCTTTGCATGCCTAATTGAAACGAAGAACTTCAGATATTTTCTGTTTTTGCATATCCTCACAGCGCATCAATGGTTTCTTGCATGTTAACTTATGTTATTTTCCTTATTGGCAATGTGCTGATGATTAAAACCCTTTTTTGCTTGTAAGATTTCATTTCACTTAGCTGCTGTTGAAGTTTGTATCTTAATTTAGTTAATTTTTTATTCGATGTAGCAGAGAATTGGTCTGCCATATCACACCAACATTTGGTTTATCATTTGTTTGGTTATGAGCATCTTTTGGGAGGAAATGGATTTTTAAATGGGAAAATTCTTTGCACGTTTTACAGCATCCCAATTTCTTGGAGCAATCGTCACAGTTTTGTCATCAACAGGTTTCTCTACCCTACCAGTTACTTCCTTCACATATTCAAGGAATCTTATCTTTGAATTGGTCACTCCTCCCTCCTTGATCCAAAGCCAAAATATGTTGTTAAATCCAGCTTTTCCGATATGCACTATGTGGGGATTTATTCCTTCTTACTCCTGTGTCGGCTACTTGTATGTTTTTCTTAAACCACATATATACTCATCTGGTGTAGGATTTGAGACTAATCATACTTGGAGCTTGGTCATAGTTAATACTTTTTACTTCTCCCTAAAAATGTGTTTAGTGGCGTTCGAATTTAACACGAGAGATGACTTAATTTTTGAAAGAGTTAGGTGGAGGCTTATCGATCGCCACCCATCACTTTCCCATATATGTTGGATTCTTTAACATTTGACAACTTCAAGGAAATTAGAATCCATGCAAAACTTAGAAATTTTCTCCAATAAGTTAAACACATCAGTAGAAGATACCAAAGATACGATCAAAGGGAGCATAGCAAGATGAGGCAAAGAGAGCTATTAGAATTTAGAACACCACAGCACCCATCTTTGGGAACCAATAACTGGGGTGGTGCTTCACCATTACTGGCAAGAAATTTACCAAAGGAATCCCTTGAACAAAGGTATACAAGGCTCAACACTGCTCGTACTCGAGATGAAATTTTTCCTGCTCTTGATGGTGTGAAATATGATCTTCCTCCTCCTACACCAAGTCGGAGCAGGGAAGGATTTCTAGCAAGGTGGTTGTTTCGAAGAAAACAGAAGGAGGTTTTATTGGGTTTAAATTCAGACAAGAACAGGAGATGGTTCCCAAGATGGGATCCTAAAAACAGGTGGCCTCAAGGTTGGTGTTAATTCTTATTACATGCTTATTTGATTACGGAGAGGGTGACCAAAATTTCAGACAATTCAATGGGAATAATATTGTAATTGTTTTTAAAATTCTAAGTTTGTAAGATTGAATATATGATCATAGTACTATAAAAAAATAAAATTATGTTCTTGTTTAGTTGAACTTTTAGCTCTGATGAAAATTATTTACAAGTATTCACATGATATTAAAATTTTATTTTCATCTTATAGCTCACTCGAATTTGATATTTTTGATTACCCGAGAATGAATTCCTACCATCCCATATCATCTGTTCGGAATCTAGTTTATGTTCTTTTCCTTCAAAATCAGTATAAAATTCTATAATTTTCTTATTCTATGAATTGATAAATTGGTTGCAATTTTATTTTATTTTTCAATTATGCTCTTGATATCTAAAAAATTGACTCAAATTTGATATAATTGACCAGATTCCCTCGTCATCACATGCCTTTTTAAGTTTAATATTAAAAAATGCCCCATCAGTAACACGTAGATTAATGAAAAAATTAAAAATAATCGTGCTCTCTCCCTCCACCGCCATTACCATCTTCAATTACTCCAATCTCTGCTCCTCAAGCTAAAACCGACCTGTATCGGCTTTGAAGGTATGCCCGGTTGAATTTTTCCATTACAGTTTCTGTCTCCTTTCCTTGGCGTAAAATTTATCATCTTCATAAAGGTGGAAGAGATTTGTTTTTTTCAACAATCCTGAAGCAGAACTTTAATCTTTTTGATTTCTTATGCTATCAAGGCAGTCCATCATTCTCCATTAACAGAGCTGTAAATACCCTTTTCTGTACCATCATAGACCCGTTAACAACAGCCTGAAGAGATAAAATCGATCAATTAAATTCTTCCGACTTCCATTGATGTATAGTTAATATAAAAAACCCAGATAGGAATTCCCGCAGAAGGTCTCAAAGAGCTGTTATATGTTTTGGAAAAGGAAATAATAATCAAGAATGGGATGCAGTGGTGACTTGTTGAAGCTCTTCGCTTCACATAGAGACGCAGAAGAGTAAGTTTTTCCTCCTCTGTTATTCGAATTTTGTTTTACCGAAGGCTGTGAGTCATTTACTGATGTTGATTGGATCAGGACAAAGTGAGCAAAACACCATAGCACAAATGTGGGTGCTTAATTATGCCAGTTTCATATCGTGATTTTTGTGTTTTGTCTCTAAATGAATATGATATGCATTATTTGGTAACGAACTGGAGAACTCTTTTCTTAATAAAAAAAAAAAAAAAGTTTGACGTGGGATGCATACATGTCAGTGATGCACATAACCTGTTTGACAAAATGTAGGAGAGAAACTTGTACATGGGCCATGGCCATGCTTGGTGTGTGTTTGAAAGGGCTTAGGAGGTGGAGATCGGGGGATTGGGCGGGTAAACTTTCTCTCTCTTCATTTTTTTTACTTAGTCCGACGTGGGATGCATACATGTCATTTTTATTATCAGACTAAGCTGAGCTGAAGGTCTGTGAATTTGGTTCGCTTTGCGTCAATTTTGAAACGTTAGGGTTTTGGTAGACACTGACAAACTCACTATTTTTCAAAGCAATTCCTTACTATAACCCCAGAACAAAATTGTGTCTTTGCAGATCCAATGACCTTTTATAATGATAAAGACACAATTTTTGTTTCCATTAGGAATTGTGATGTTTGTTAAGAGAGCTTGGTGTGCCGCTTCCGCATTATAGTTGCATCTAAACTCGTTGTACAATTAATCTTTGGAAAAAATCCTGGATTGTCGAACTTTGTTGAATTGCAAATTCGGTTTTAGTGTCTTGAATAACCAAAATGATCGGTTGTTTGAAATGGTATGGCAGCTCCTTTGATCCAAAAAACGACAGGTTGTAGCATACTTGAACATATGAGACGCCGAAATTATAATGGGTTTAAGCACAGGCACCATGGCAATCGGCGAAAGATAGGAAATAACCATAAATATTGTTATAATTTTTAAACAAAGATCAACACCTTGGGTGTAAAATCGCCAATCTAATAATAAATTTAATTAGAACATGTTAATGTTCCATTGAGAACACAAAAAAATCAAAAAATAGAAATCAAACCCCTTAAGCAGTTAAATTCTCAAATTGAGGGAGGATTTGATGAATTTTGCCTCTCAATCTCTGTTGCCAGGCACTCAAAACCATTAACAAGGCGTTGGCATTCGTGGGTATAGTATAGCAATGAATATGCATTTCTTTGGATATTATTTTGCTTGGTACAACTATTTCTTTGTGGGAAGGAATGTTCCTGCAACTTTCGGGCATCCATTTGTTCTCTTTTATGTGATTTTACTATGCTTGAATTGATGCTTACTGGCCAAATGAATAGAGAGATCTAGAAGCTTGGGAAAAAACTTGTTTTAGTTTTCCTTTTTCCGTTAATTTTTTCTTCAGCAGAGTTAGATAGGGTTTACTTGCTAGAAGTCACAGTTCAATGAAAACAAAAAATTGATGGGGATTTAGTGAATTAAAATATTTTCTAGAACGAGAGAAGAGAATTCTGGGTTAAACGCAGCAGCTTTATCTCTTCTCAAAACTTACGCTGAAATTTCAGGGGTTTTGGCTGGGCACGGTTTATTTAACTGAGCTCAAGGAAGAATGGTTATTTTCTTGCACAATGACTTGAGGAGCTTCTTCTTGAGCTGGGTGCGGAAAAACCATGTGTTTTTAAAGGTCAAACATTGTGCTACCATGTAAGTTTCTTAGTGTTCTTTTGAGGCCTCTTTTCACTCTTACAGTAATCTGGATCAATGTATTTACATCACTATAAGGTAGTTGCAATTTGTGATGGAGTTATATTCTAATGAGTGTGAGAAATAGTTTATGATTTTGCTCCTGTCAGATGAAGATGGATTATTAACCTATGCTAGTAGCTTGTAAAAATTGTTCTTGTAACTGTTGCTCCATATAAAGTTCTTGATTTCCTTATTAATTGTTTTGATGTTTCTATTTTGAGAACTAATTTTCATCCATGTTATCTTTGCTACTTATGCAGAATGAATGTGGTTGAGAAGGAGGACAAGATAAGCACAATGCTTTTGGCTACAAGTTCTGTGCAAAATATACCTCAGATACTTGCTAAAGATGCAGAATTGGGCAGAAAGCAAAATTGTCCTAGTATGTTAATCTGTCTATCAGTGTCCTAAATGCTAACTTTTTCTGAAACTTACTCCATAGTAGATTTTAGGTTGGTGATCTTTCTGATGTAGGGATAGTCAGCCCTTGTTAGTGTTTGGCAACCCATGGTTTTTGTAAATTAACTTAGGGATTGAGAAAGAAAAATTGTGAGTTGCTGGTTTCTGGTGGCATGAAATTAAAGTTCAAGTTGCACTAATCTGTTATTAGGCTATGGATTCTATGGTGTCTAAAAGACTAATAGAACAGTTTAATCTGACAATGAATCCTATGCTGGTGTTTACAGAGTGTCATGTTGAAGTTATGGGATCAAATAAAGCTAGAAAAGAAGACTATTTGTTGGTTGCTTGGCATCAGAATCAGAACTTTAAAATGATGTTTTATGGGGTAAAACTAAGAGTTTGTATGCTTGTGTTTATGGATGAAATGTAGTAGTTGTGGTCAAGTGAAATTTCAGCAATTCTGAAGATATAACAGAGTTAGGAAGATTATATGGGGCTTCCTAAGTAAATGAGTGTCACCCTCAAATTGAAATCAAAATGTAAACTAGAATGAAATTTATAGGAAAATAACTAAGTTATGTAGGTCTTCTATGGACACTAGTGGACTATTCCTTTATCCCTTTCAGATTTGGATTCTTAAATTGGGAAGGCTATTCAAAATACAAAGCTAAGTTGGGCTTGGAATATAGACAGGGCACCTAAGACACCTAGAAAACTGTAAATTGAAGTAATAGGAAACTCAATGTTTGCTCTTGTTAAATAGTAAATCTTCACTTCACTCCAATAAAAACTTAAATCGTAATTTGAAAATTACACGACCTTTTTTTTTTTTTTTTTGTTCGCTGGATCAATACCTTGTTTTCCTAATTAATGCATAATGGCCCCTTTTATGTTGATTAAAGATTTCTAAATGATCTTAACTTGGATTTATCACTATTATTAGCTATGCCCTTTTTTTTCCTTGTTTTATATATGGCTTTTCTCTTCTTCTTTTTCCTCCCTATCATATATATCCTTCTCCAGTTGAAAGTAGTATCTATGAGAATTTATCACATGAAAGAGTCAAACGGGCAACAAGCTTCCTTTTTCAGGTCCTCATTTTAATTTTAGAAGCCATGTAAAATAACAAGTTTTAATTTACATGGAAACCAGGCTTTTAGGTGAAGTAGATTTAAAACTTTGCTGGTTCTTGCGACCCATACATATGGTAGTTACTAAGATTTGTAAAGTTAGGTTGTACTAAGATCATTCATGATTTGTTTCTCTCTTATGCTTCCCTCTTTACTGAATTGCCAAACTTCCATTTTCATAACAAACACTGTTTCTTGTATGCTTTACAGATGGTCCTATCAGAAAGGAATCACTTGCTGCTCAGAAGGATTGGGTACTTAAACATTTATATAATTGTTCCAAGTTAAAAGAGCTGGAGTCTGTATATGCTACCATGATTAAAACCAATACATGCCAAGATTGCTTCTTAATGAACCAATTTATCACAGTTTGTTCCACTTTTGACTGCATAGATTATGCGATTTTAGCCTATAACCAAATGGAAAATCCCAATGTTTTTGTCTATAACGCAATGATTAGAGGATGTGTTCAATGCCATCAGCCAATTCAAGCATGTTTGTTTTACATGCACATGTTGAGATCCAAAGTCTTGCCTACAAGTTACACATTTTCATCCTTAATTAAAGCCTGCACTTTAGTGTCGGAACTGATGTTTGGAGTATCTGTCCATGGTCACATTTGGAGATATGGGTTTGACTCACATGTGTTTGTTCAAACTGCTTTAATTGATTTTTATTCAAATATGGGCAGAATTGACGAATTCAGGAGGGTGTTTGATGAAATGCCTCACAAAGATATCTATGCTTGGACTACCATGGTTTCTAGTCTTGTCCGGGCTGGGGATATGAGTTCTGCTAGGAGATTGTTTGATATGATGCCTGAAAAGAATATAGCTACTTGGAATACTTTACTTGATGGGTATGCAAAACTAGGAGATGCGGAATCTGCAGAATTTCTATTTAATCAGATGCATGTGAGGGATATTATTTCATGGACAACAATGATCAACTGTTTTTCTCAGGATAAGAAATTTAGAGAAGCGATAGTAGTTTTCAATGAGATGAAAAAAAATGGGATTTTCCCAGATAAAGTGACAATTGCAACTGTGATTTCAGCGTGCGCCCATCTTGGAGCCCTAGACTTAGGCAAGGAAATACATAATTATGTAATGCAGAATGGTTTTGACCTCGATGTCTACATAGGGTCTGCATTAGTTGATATGTATGCCAAATGTGGAAGCTTAGATAGGTCCCTGTTGGTGTTCTTCAAGTTGCAAGAGAAAAACCTGTTCTGTTGGAATTCATTGATTGAGGGGCTTGCCACTCATGGATATGCAGAAGAAGCATTGGCGATGTTTAGCAAAATGGGAAGAGAGAAAATTAAACCAAACAATGTTACATTTATTAGTGTGTTGAGTGCCTGTGCTCATGCAGGGCTTGTTGAAGAAGGCCATAGGAGGTTTAAAAGTATGACACATGATTTTTCCATCTGTCCTGCCATTGAGCATTATGGATGCATGGTTGATCTATTGAGCAAGGCTGGCTTGCTTGAAGAAGCATTGGAATTGATAAGAAATATGAGATTTGAACCCAATGCTGTTATTTGGGGTGCTCTGTTGAGTGGATGTAAGCTTCACAGGAACTTGGAGATTGCTCGGATTGCTGTCGATGAACTGATGGTCATAGAGCCAGGAAATACTGGGCATCATGCACTTTTGATTAACATGTATGCTGAAGTTAATAGGTGGGATGAGGCCAGAAAGATGAGGCAGACCATGAAGGAGCTAGGCATAGAAAAGAGATGGCCTGGGTCCAGTTGGATTGAGATGGAAAGCAAAGTTCATAAATTTACGGCTTCTGATAAATCTCACCCAGCTTCCGATGAGATTTACTCATTGCTCCCTGAATTGGATGGGCAGCTGAAGCTAGCTGCCCATGCCACTGGACTCTTGTCTCTCTTATAGCATTTTTCTTTATGGAGAGAGAGTTATAGGATTGATAATTTACGTTCGTTGTTAGCTTGAACCACAATAAAGAGCATGGATGGACAATTTACGTAACTAATTATTCTAAAATAGTTATGCAGTGTTGCGTAATGAATGTTTGTGCACGAATATGTCAGGAGAAGAAAGAAGTATCGTCGTTTGATTTAAGTCCAAGGACGATAACCATAATCTCTTGCTACTTGCAGTGGCATGAGTTTAGACATTTTGATGGATACGATGCAGAGAGAGATGAGAATAGGTGTACTACAGAATGCAGACGGATGATAACAGATGAATCCCTACTTGATTATGCTAAAGAATCCAACTTGACAAAACAATCAACTACAGAACTGAGAAACACTTCACAGGAAACAGGTTAGATTGATCCTAATGACAATTCCGATTGTTCCATTTTTTTTTCCTTTTTTCTCAAAATAGTGTAGGAAGATTACTTGTTAGTGATATATAATCTTTACTTTTGGACTGTTGTTAAAGATTTGCTTAATTTTGATTGAATAAAAAAACCAACAAATGCTAAAGAAAAAGAAATTTGTGATATAACTATGTAGTGGCTGGGGTCTCAAACTTTATGCAATCTAATTGAATGATTAAGACTACTAAACCCAACCCACCTTATCTTCCAAGTATACAAATTGGATGAAGCACCCAACCTTACCAGAGTTACTTGAGGCTATAAATCATTCTTTGCCTTACTCCTATGGTAGGTAGAAAGCACTTCAGTACATATTTATACCCACTTTTCTACTAACTTTTGTCCATTATATATTAAAATATTTATATTTTATCAGTTTATAATTTTGTGTTATTAAACATACATTAATGTATTAATATTTTAAAACAGATAAAATAAAGTGGTATAAAATAAATTGAACTATACAGTTTTCATGTATTTATTAAACATTTATACTTCTTGACTTTTCCTGACGTCTGTCTCACTTAGGATCATATTTGCTCCATTGTTATTGGTGTCAATCACTTAATTAGCATTCCATTGATTTGATTTTTAATTCCCGGTAAGACTGACTAACCTTTTTTAATTAAAACAACGCATATGGATTTGGACTGGTTTTAACCATTATAATGATGCCACCAATAATGCTCGAGTAGAATTAGGCAAACTCGCAAGAATTAACTAAAATATTAAAGGAAAAATTACTATCGGATTCCTGTAATTTGATATAATATACTATTATCTTCATGAAATTTAAAAATTATACGATTTGTCATTTATAGTTTGACATAATATACTAGTTTACTCATGAAATTTAAAAATTATATTATTTACCTCATATAATTTGATATAATATGTTAGTAAGAAAAAATATTCTCTTTTGTTCATGAGCATATTAGTACAATAAATCAAATTTGTAGGGGATACTAATGCAATATGTCAAAACTACATAGGGTAAATAATATAATTTTCAAACTTTAGAAAATATTATTATATTATGTCAACCCATATGGGGTAGAAAGATACTAGTGTATTATGTCAAACTATAGGAAGTAAATAGTAATTTTTCCAATATTAAAATTATAACGGTGGGTCTAATTGAAGAGATTTATACAGTCAATATTCTTAAAAAAAAATCAAGAAAATCATTAATTTCTTTCTTTTTTTTTTTTTTTAATTTCCTGGGGTCAAAAGAACCAAAAAGAAAAAGATTATGAAGATCAAGGGACATGGTTGGTCTCTTGTAGCCAAAAGATAGGCTAATTGCAAGAATATAGGATCATAATTTGTCAAAGGCAAAGCTTTAAGAAATCTGAGATAGAAAATGAAGCTGCTAAGTGCTTAGGCTGTTTGATCAGAAGATCACCTTGCTATGTGCACTTGTTTTTTTGTTATTTTTATTTTTTCATTCTTTAATTTGCGAATCACAAGAAAAATTTGCTGGTTGTGAATTTCTCTTCAATCAAAACCAATGATGAATCTTTGCATATATTTTATTGTCGTTAATATGGAAAGAAACTTTAGTAGCTAACCTTCTTTTGGTGCTATTGATAATTAGATTCCCTGTCTTAGATTTTCTTGGGGCCACAGTTGGGTTGAGTTCACAAATTCTCCAAACAAATCAACATGGTTAATGTTAAATTATTTTCTTTATTTTTTACTTTGCAATTATAATTTAAACAAAAATTATGAATTATTTATATAAAAAAAAAGGTAATAAAGGGTAATGACCACTATATATATATATATATATATATATATATATATATATATATGGGAATAATGGAATTAAAATGGGTCATCCATTTTCACGCCCATCTATATTGACTATATATATGTGAGAGAGATCAAAGCTTTACTTATGACTATGGAGACTAAGAGGTCACCTTCTTAAGATTACATGTTTGTAAAAAGCTAAGCTGCAAAATCTACATGGGATAGTAGTGGTTCCCTGTCCCTTTTTATAAGAGAGAAAGGAAAGAAGAGTAAAGCAAGGTGGCTTTGCAATCAAATGCAACAACTATATAAAAATGAGAAATTTTGATTTGATGATTTCCTTCTTGGTAAAATTTTAAAAAAAATAAATAAATTGGACTTAAGGGTATGTAAACATGTTTCATCAAAGCTACAAGTCAAACTTAATTAATTCATTTTGAAGTAAACTCATAATTATAGAAAAGTTCTTAAATATAGATTTCGAGTTCAAATATCTCGTGAAACTCTTTATACTAAAAAAAATTTTAAAGTTATATTTGAATTAAGAGATTTCAAATGAGAGATTTTGAACAATCCATTGATTTATACTAAATTCATCCATTGTTTAACTATTTAAAAAAAATCAAAATTCATGGATTTTAAAAAATTTCTCGTCCACCAAAATCCTTCATTTTTTAAGGGTTTGATTTCCCACCTCATAAGTTGAAAAATTCAAAATTCATAGATTTTGATCAATGAAAAATTGTTGCCATATTTTTTTTATTTCAAGATCGTTCTTAATAAATTAATAATATTTCAAAATTATCCTTAATCTTAAAAGAGTAAAAATCAATTTTCTTTTAATTTCAACTAATTACTTTATTATTATTATTTTGCATAATATAGTATTGATATGTATTAAATTATTAATAAAAAATATTTTTTAACAATATAATCAAACATTATAACATATGATAACTTTTTTTTTATTTTTCAACTCTTAAAATAACTAATTTTATTTTAAAAAATTTTAAATATACAGTGCAATTGATTATATATGTTTAATTAATAATAAATTATCAATATTTAATAAATGATAAAATTGGAAATTAAATGTTAAATCTATAGATTGTAGTCATTGAACCAAACATAATTATAAGAAAAATTATATCATCAATTCATAGATTTTATAATCAAACCAAACGATAAAATTATCAGAATCCATGAATTTTATAAAATTGATGAATTTTAAATTCTCTCAATCCAAATGGTGTCTAAGAGATTTCAAATGAAAAATTTTAAACAATTCATGAATTTCTGTTAAATCTATTGTCTGACTATTTAAAAAACATCAAAATCCATTAATTCATTCTAAGGATTTTGGTAGATAATCGATTTTCTAAAATTTTTCATTTTTTAAGAATTTAATTTCTTACCTCTTTGGTGGAAAAGTTCAAAATCCATGAATTTTGATTAAATGATTGTTGCCAAATTTTTTTATTTCCAAAATTGTCCCTAATAAATTAATAATATTCCAAAACTATCATGAATCCTAAAAAAGTAAAAATCATTTTTTTAATTTCAACTAATTAAATAATAATAATAATAATAATTATTATTATTATTATAATGTTAAGATGTATTAAATTATTAATAAAAAATATTTTTTAGCAATGTAATTAAATATTATAGCATATAATAAATTTATTTTTTTTATTTTTCAACTCTTAAAATAACCAATTTTATTTTTAAAATTTTTAAATATATAGTGGAATTGATTATATATGCTTAATTAATAATAAATTATCAATATTTAATAAAGGATAAAATTGGAAATTAATTGTTAAATCCATAGATTGTGGTAATTGAACCAAATATAAGTATGATGATAATTATATCATCAATATATAAATTTTATAATCAAACCAAATAATAGAATTATTAGAATCTATAAATTTAAAATCTATAGGTTTTATGAAATTCATAAATTTTAAAATCTCTCAGTGCAAACGACGCCTAAATAAATTAGCACTTTATCCAATAAAAAATTATATAAAACAATTATAACCTTGTGCCTATAATGATAATATATGTTATTTAATTCTTTATCATATAAAAATAAAAAAGAGAGAAAATAGGTATACCATACCTTTGTTTATGATTTGAAGCATTGCATAGTACTTACCTCGTATGGGAATGAGACTATATGTATGTAATGGTTTTATTCAAAAAAGAAATTGAAATATATTGCATTTCATGAAAATAAATCATTGTCACTTAGCATTCATGAGACTACTCATTTCTATCGCTATTCTATACTATAAATATATTTATGGGAAACTCACTTATCATTTCCATCACTAACTTCGCTTAATTATTCATGCACAAACTTAGTTGACTTTATTCCCTAAAGCATCTATTAATACCCTCACTACCCATTGATATCTTATTCTAATCATCTTAATCAAACCATTTTCTATTTCAAATTAATTTTAGTATCTTCTTTTTCAAAATTTAATCAAGAAACTTGAATGATAATCTTTACAAGTTGAGTGTTTTTTACCTAGTTAATTAGAGAAACTCTCTTTTAGTCCTACTTTTAAGTAGAGAACATACCCTCTCTTCTTTGAAAATTTTTATATGAACATGTAAATATTTTTTTCAGTATAGGAATATGATTATAGATTTGAATTCAAAATTTCAGTCCTACTCATTAAACTAATATCACTAAATTTAAATTTATTGAAAAAATTGAAGGAAAAAATGGTAAAATTATTATAATTATTATTATTCAATGCTTAATATATACTAACCAACAATTTAAAAAGAATCATACATAATTGAGTAAATCATGATTATGCCTAACTGTATGTTAGTCAAATATATAGTAAATGGGAAAACATATAGAAAGTAAATATTCATAGGTCTAAAATAAATGTGTCACGGAAAAAAAAAAAGTTTAATGTGTAAATTAGTATATGAACTATACCAGTCATCCTCTTAATTTTGATTTAATGCAATTAAGCTATCAAATTTTCAAATAAGTGCAATTAGGCTCCTTATCTATTGGATCCTTAAACCAGAACCGTTGAGTTAACTCGATCTGGTAATGAGTGATTCACTTCATAAGTATAGTTTATGAGCTAATTTATATTGATTTGATAATTTGATGACTTAATTGTACTGAGTTAAATTTTAGAGGATGACTCGCTCCACATATATAATTCAGGAGCTAATTTACATCTTTGGTAAAAAAAAAACTATGCAAATATCTATCAATAAATGATGAAAATATGTTGCTAAATCTGAAAGTGAGGGATCAAATCCCTAATAAATTAGTTGCTCAATCCATCAAGAAAATTATAAATAAATTTAAGTTAATAAATTAGCTTCTTGATTCATCAACAAAGTTATGGACCGAATTGAATTGTTAGAATTTGTATGAGAAAGTAAACATATATGGTTTGAATTTCTTCATTAATTTGTCCACAATGTTTTAAAGAAGCAAAACATGATTATGGCTAATTAATACCAAGTGTTTATGTAGTAATTAATTGAGGCTAAACCTCTTGATTAATATCCGACAACTTGAATCTTTATGGACCAAAGCAAAATTGTATAGCATAAGTGATTGATCATGTAATTATTTTTACTTATTTTTTCTCAAAAAATAAAATCTTCTTTGTTTTTGTTGCGCTGTTACTCTTAATGATCACTAAATCCAACTTAGTATTGAAGTGCTAAACGAAAAAAAAATTAAAAAAAAGGAATAAAATGATTAGAAATCAATGGTAATAATAATCACTCAAAATAGAAACCCCCACAGTAAAAACATGAATCATGGGATTCGGACAGTGATGCTGAGTAGGTATGGTGCAACAAACATTTGTTAATAAATATGTCATAAGATCATAATACACAATAAAACTAATGCTATTGGATGATTTTAATGATTTAGTTTGTGTGCTGAACTTGTATTCTTTAAGTTGACTTGGGTTTGGAATGGATTTGATTTAAAAAAAAAAAATTGGCGTATTAAATTTTACTATTAAATTGAGTTAATAATATGTATAAAAATCAATCTTGATCACATAACTATTTACTTGAAAAGGAAAAAAAAGCCTATAAATTCAATTTGTATAATGTTGAATATACCTTTTATATACATATGGTATATAAGGAAATAAGGATGTAATTGGCCTATCAAAGGAAGAAGAAGAAGATGCATATAGCAGAATTGAGAGCAATCAAGATGCTCAATCATCACTCTCAAATCAATGAGCATCAAAGAAGCTACTAGTGGAAAATAAGGATATTTCATTTTTTTTGTGAAGAAAAAAAGAGAAGAAATTTGAGATAAGTAGAGTAAGAAAATGGGGATAATGGGAATGGAAGGTGGAGGTGTTACAACTTTTTGGCAATAAAATGATTGTTGAAAAGGGCCATGAGAAGGGTAAGTTCATTGGGCTGTAAAAAGAGTGATTGAGAAATGTATGGAAATTAAAAAAAAAAAAATCATTTGTGTATGGAGAGATAAGAAGCATTTTCTTCACTTAGACATCATGTTGTTGGCCATAAAAATCACACTACTTAGAAAGTGTACTCATAGCCCATTTTAGAGGTTCCATAAATATATATCTCCAAAACTTCTAAAACCCAAATTCTCTCTCCCATTTTTTCTTCTTTTAAAAAAAAAATAAACAAAAAAAAAACAAAAGCAAAAGTTTTACCATTTCCTACCATTTTTGCAAGTGGGTCTCTATTTTTTTCACTAGTTGTGGGATTAGCCCTTTGGCATTGTGTGAGTGAACAATTGAAGAAAAATGAAGCACGGTGGCTGTGACGTTGTCTAGCATACGCATGATGCGCATTATAAGAGAAGGTGCCGTTTTCAATTTTGTCAAGAAAGCTAAAATGAACAGGCTGAGCCAAATAGCGGCTGCATATAAAATGCCTAATTAATCAGCCTAAAAAAAAATTATATGTTATTTGCTCGAGGAAAACATTCCTCTTTTCCTCAAAGCTCTGCAAAAAGGCAACTTCTCTTTGTATCTCTCTCTAAAACCAGTGAAAGATACAAGCTTTCTTTTTATTTTTCTCTTCAGCCTAAGTTATGGCAATGAGTGTAGCTGAAAGCTTCAGATTTTATTTCAATTTTCATCATTAAGTTAAAAGCTTGAATTTTTTTTTACTTAGTTCTTTTAAAGAAGCTAATGCTAATTCCTTGATCGGTAATTCCACTGTTTCAGCTTCAATATCTCTATCAAATTCAACCAAGTCATCTGAATTTCTTTTGTGGGTTCTTTTTCTTTTGCATAATTGAGCTTAGAATTTGAGTGATCCATGTCGTCCGATATAAGCTAGAGGTTTTCTCATTATCGACTGTGTCGTTCTAACTTGATTTCTTGAAAGTGAAGAAGTTTTTTTAAAAAGGAAAATCATGGCTAAATACAGTAATTATCAGTGCAATGAAGTATTTGTCATCGATCTTGCAAGTTTGATTCTTTGTTTCTTGTAAGATTTGTTAGAGTTAGAAAAGTTTAGTGAGAGGCAGGAAGGCTTATAGCCTGTTTGTTGAGGGTGGTGGTGCAAGGTATGGGTAGAGATCGTCTGCTTTTGGCTACAGTAGGACCACCGATAAAAGCACGAGCTGGGTTAAGGAGAAAGCAGGCAGGAAGAGGATCTTACAGGGGAAGCTAGCTGGGGCAAAACTAGGGTTTTGCTCTGGGGGAGGTTTTATTTGACTGACAAAGTTGGTTTGGTTAATTGGTTGGTGGTGTCGGTGCGGTGGTTTTAGGGTGGGGGCTGGTTTTTAGGATTCTCAAGGAGGATGGCTACTGACTTGCATAATACACTGAGGAGCCTCTGCTTCAATACAGAGTGGAAGTATGCTGTGTTTTGGAAGTTAAATCACCGAGCACGCATGTGAGTTTGTTTCAACTTTCAATTCTGTCATAATCTTTTCAAACCGCTTTTTTAATTTGGGAGAGTATATAACAAGTGATTCTTTTAGCTATTGCTTTCAGTTTTGTTCTTTTCTTGTATTTGTTGATGCTTTTTCCTATAGGCAAATTCAGAATTTGACTGCATCAAATCACGTGTAATTTATTTTTAAGTGTTTGGATCAATTTTAAGTCGTGATCAAGAGAATGGTTGTAGTTCAATTGTGTTTTAAAATAATCATATCAGGGCTGTGGTGGTATTGAGCGTACTGAATATGGGTTAACTTTAATTTGATGGGGTTCTAAGAGAGCCATTCTATTGTTTTAATGATCTCAACCGCAGAATTTAAACTACTGGTTTAATCTATGAGTTCGTTATTTATTATTGCTCTTAACTGAGTAGGTAGACTATGTTGCATTTAGCATGCCTTTTAATTCTGTTTTTTTAATAATTGAATGTTCAACAGGGTGTTAACATGGGAAGATGCTTACTATGAGAACTGTGGGCAACATATTCTTTTAGAGAATAAGTGTTTCAGAGAGACAGAGGAAAATTTGTGTGGTGGGCGTTATTCGCATGACCCACTTGGATTAGCTGTAGCAAAAATGTCATATCAAGTATATTCTCTTGGAGAAGGGTATGGCATTATTTATGAATGAATATGCTATATTTGTATTTTTTTTTTCCTGCAATTCTGTACACTCCAAAAAAAAGGAGATGTTAGAGTTATTCAGCATGCCTCTTGCTGTTGTTTGTGTATATATTTTTATGCTCTTTTTTTCCATATATAACATTAATTAAATGATTTTTAATGTTATAAACCTTGTGGCAGTCGCACTCAGATCCTGATTCTTATCAACATAATTTGGGGTTGGATTCATGCTTTGTTTTACAGAGTTGTTGGACAGGTGGCAGTTACTGGAAAACATCGATGGATCATCGCAGATAAGCATGTAACGAATTCCATCTCATCATTTGAGGTGAGGATTTTCTTGTTATGCATAGTTTCAGGTGACATTCATTCATAGTAGGAAGATGTCTGAATTATATATTACTGAAACACTAAAATTTTATTTTGTAACTCTCTAATCCTTATATTTTTCCTGCTCTTAAATCTTCAGTTCTCTGATGGCTGGCAAAGTCAGTTTTCTGCTGGGATCAGGGTATGCCTGCTTTGATTTTCAATGTTCTCATTGTTCCATACAATTCCATTGCCGCCATACCAGTGTTTATATTTTTGTCTATAATCATTACTCCATCGAGTAGAAGAGTGGATTTACTTTTTGAAGTTTTTGCTGTACTATGGTGACCTTAAAATTACGATGAATGAGACTATTACCTATTTTTGGGTTTTCATGTACTGTGGATATTTTTAAACTTGTTTTCACTTTTGTGATTGTTGTTGATTTGTTGGACTTGTCTATAGGGTGGACCGGTAGAGTGTAGACACAATTATATATAATTCTCTTAGGTTTTGCCTTGGTGATATCAGAAACAGGATTTTCTTGTTGTATGTTGATGATAGTTTTTCGATTTTCTTGTTGTATGTTAATGATAGTTTTTCTTTTCTTAGTTCATTTCTGCTAAAAGAATGAGATACTATGAAGATGAAAATTGTGTTCTATTGCTTTGCAGACCATAGTTGTTGTAGCTGTTGTGCCCTATGGAGTTGTTCAACTCGGCTCTTTTAATGAAGTAAGACAATTTCTTACTAACATATTCATGCAATTTCATACCCTAGCATGCATATTAAATTTTTTTATTCTAAAGTAGCATTTGCTTTGTGATTTTTGGGATTCACTGAAATTGCATATTTTGCTGCATTTGCTATACCATTTTTTATGATCTTTTTTAGCAGAATGGCTTGTTAAAAGTGTTGTTATTTTTTTAAAGAAAAAAATAAAGAGATGATCGAAAGAACAAAAGGAACGAATGAAAACTCAAATCCTTGATTAATCAATAAAATTACAGCATATATATAGAACTAGGAAATCACAATCGCTAAAATCATAGAGTTACAAATCTTTCATGATTACTATTAAAGATAAAATCTTCCTACAATCAAGCCATAATCAAAAACTAATCTCCTAACATTTTGGAACTACTTATTCAGAAATAAACAATATAAGGAAAGTGATACAATATAACTTCTGGTTCTCTAGCTCTATGCCAGCTCTCTAGTTAAGTGCAACTCTCCAGTGGCACAGCACCAATATCATAGCATGAGTCGTGTCCCTGTGCACGTCCATATTCCTTGGGTTGACATATCCAAAACACATCTTTCCAACAATAAGCCTGCAAAACAAATTACTAAAAGATTTTTGCCACTCGACAATGAGTCAGAAGAGTCTCAATAATGCCTATTGCATATATTTCCATTTTGGAGCTACTTACATTTACAATGGCATGAATTTGATGGCCTATGGTGTTCAAACTGAGGCTGGTGTTAGACACATGCCTACCTTGATCAAAGTGTTGAATTTGTCTCGAACACAGATTTCTTAGGTTTAAGTTTTTTGTAGGGATAACAATTTTAGTTCGACCTGCAGTGCCCTACCCCGATCTCAAAAGTTTTTGTATTGGGGACGGGGCAGGGGTAGTATATACATCCCCCGACCTAATCATTTTATTTATATATTTTATATATATTTATACATATAATATTATATATTTTTTAACATAATTAATAAATTTAAAATAATAAAATAAGAATATAACATTTATTTAAAGTAAAAATTATTTTTTATTTAAAAAATTATATAATTAACTAATTAATTAAAATAATAAAAATAAAAAATAATGTTAAGTATTGAAAAAAATATATAATATAAATCAGAGATCGGATTGGGGATTCCTGTCGGATGCGGGGATGGGGACCGAAAAATTTTCCCCGTTGGGGATTAGGGCGGGGTTTCAAGGTCGGGGAAATTCACCCGGAACACACCCCGTTGCCACTTCTAGTTTTTTGGAGTAACATAAAGTTGGTGTGTAACTGGTTATGAATTTTGCCTTCTACAAGGACAAGTTACAAAGTGAAAATGAATAATTAAAGGATGAAAAAGCCTTGTGTGAGTGGTATGATAACATATCAATGAGGAGTAACATCCATTCTCATAGAGCACTAGCTGGACAATGTTTACCTTGCCGCCTGTTCAGCATTGAAAGTGGTGAAATCACTAAATTCTTACCCTGTTGAATATGATAATAAACATTTAATGACCCTTTGATATACGGCCCCAGTAATTTTTTTTTATCATAATTCCCTGTGTTTTATAACCTAAAAACTTTGTGTGTCAGGTATTTGGCTTTAAATTTGTATATTTTTTACTTGATATTGATCTAATATCTCGAGCATTAAGTCCCTGAAATTCAGTGAAGTTATTGTGACACGCTTAATCTAAAAGTTAGTAAAACTTATTTCTCATTCCGGTTTACATTTGGGTGGAGCAGGTTGCTGAGGATATGAAGTTGGTAACCCATATAAAAGATGCCTTTTTAACCCTTCAGGATTCCTCAGTTGAGCATGTAACTAGTCCACTACGATACAGTCTGAAAAATTCTTTATATCTGGTAAATAACCCTTCCTCTCTCCTTGTTTATTTCTATATGTGCTCATGTCCTTGCTACAAGTTAGTTTATTAGTTTTCTTTGAATAGAGTGATATATGGAAATGTGAAATATGGTGGTAATCTTTTAGATATTTTCTGTTTCAGTCTGATTCACCTGTAAAAGGCTTGGATTCAGAATCAGAGGTTACTCCTGATGGTTTATTTAATCTAGATAAAGCTGCTGAGAAGGAAGGGCCAAACAGTCAATTGCCAATGTTTCCATATTTTCTGAAACATTGTGATAATTCTTCTTATTTCTGTTCCCTTCCAAGTATCCATCAGAATAAAGCAGTTGAGGCAGTAAATAGAGATAATGGGTGTGGGTTGTCCATACCGACAAATGATGAAAATGTCAATTTTCTTCAGCTTAGATCAAATATTTCCTATTTGGGGCAGCAGAATCAAGTAGGAATAAATCTGGTAGGCGACCACCCATTTGGAATGAAGTCCAGTGTTTGGAAAGATCCAATTGGGGGATCAGAATCCAATTTAACCCCACATTTAAGTAATTCTATTAAGGAAGATAGTAATTTATGTGATGTTGTACTTCCAAAAGAAAAGTTTGGTGTTGATCTTGTGAACTTCCCTGTGGACCTCCTTGACTGTACCGTCTGTGATAGACCCAAGTCAGATGTCGTAGATATGTATCTAAATGGGGTATTGAACATACCAGAATCTTCGGACATCAATCTTAAAAAGGATTTGGAGAAGAAGCTGGAGTATCCAGGTGAATCAAGTCACTTGGACACCTTGAACACTTTTTTGAAGTTCTCTGCTGGCTATGAGCTTCATGAAGTTCTAGGACCATCTTTTTCAAAAGGATGTCTGTACTTTGATTCTGAAGCAGAGAAGACTGAATCCAGAAATGTTGTTGAGATGACAGATGGGATAAGCATTAGCCACATGACATTTGATACAGGTTCAGAAAATCTCCTAGAAGCAGTAGTAGGTAATGTTTTCCATAGTGGCAGTGATTTGAAAAGTCAGAAATCAGTCTGTAAATCAGTGCGGTCTCTGTTAACAACTGAGAAAATGCCAGAGGCTTCTAGCCAGACTAATCGTATTGTTTATTCAGCTGGTTATTCAATTAATCAACAATCTGTTCTTGGCGAGGATACACAGAACTGTTCAAGCTCAACTGGGGTCTGTAGTGCAATGTCTTCTAAAGGGGTTTCATCAACTTGTCCAAGTACTTGTATTGAACAGTTGAATAGGCGCTCAGAACCAGCTAAAAATAACAAAAAGAGGGCTAGACCAGGTGAAAACTGCAGGCCCAGGCCCAGGGACAGACAACTGATTCAAGATCGAATTAAGGAGCTGAGAGAGCTTGTGCCCAATGGGGCAAAGGTAACTTTTCTTTAATCTAGTTGAGTTTGGTGATGTAGTCTGCATAGTTCCTAAACATGCAAATCAGTGCAAGATATGTTCTGAAGATTTCAATAAAATTGTGCAGTGCAGTATTGATTCCTTACTGGAGCGCACTATCAAACACATGCTCTTTTTAGAAAGTATCACTAAGCATGCTGACAAGTTCAATAAATGTGCTGAATCAAAGGTAAGGGCGAAGGATCCTCTTGTTAAGGACTTCTTTCTGTAAACATTAGTTCAATCAACATCCATTGGTTTCTTATTGGAAATTAATTCAAACTATAAAACCTTATTCCTCTGGAGTTGAATTCTTTGCAAGGCTTCATCTGCCCATGTTAAATCTAACTTGTTAATTGTTCAGCAAGTAAATTAATTAAAATTTGATTCCTGTTTACCCTGCTGCCATTAAATGCCATATTGTTTTTAAAGTCTCTGTTAACGCACAATTTTTAAACAGACTTAATGCTGATATTGAGCAACCTAGGCAGTTTCATTTTTATTCAATTCCTTGATTTATCTTCTGCCTATAGACAAACTATTACTGAATTTGCAGATGTATCAGAAGGGAGCAGACACCTCCAACTATGAAAAGGGTTCAAGCTGGGCAGTGGAGGTTGGAGGTCACCTGAAAGTTTCTTCAATAATAGTAGAGAACTTAAACAAAAATGGCCAGATGCTTGTAGAGGTTAGTAATGTCATTCTTGTATATTGTCCTTTAGGTTCATTATATTGTTTATGCTGAAATGCAAAAAAAAGAAAGTAATTTTGGCTGAAACTCTGAAGACAGATACATCTTTATCATTATGTGAATTTAAAAAATGGAAAAAAAAAATTAAATTGAGAAAGTTTAGAAGAATGAATACTAAAAAATCAGAAACCGAGAAAGGAGAATACATGGCATAACAGTTTGAACTGTGTCAATGTCCCCCAAATTTATTCTTTAATTCTTAATACTAGTAGTATCTTGGTGGATGTCGCAGATGCTATGTGAGGAATGCGGCCATTTTCTTGAAATAGCAGAAGCTATCAGAAGTTTGGGTCTGACAATCTTGAAAGGGATTACAGAAGTGCATGGTGACAAGACGTGGATATGTTTCATGGTTGAGGTAGGGACAGATTTCTGTTATATCAGTTATCTAGCATGGTGGGGAACAACACCTTTATGATATACTTGTTTCTTAATATTCTGCAAGATATACTTGGCTTAGGTGGAAGCAACATATACAGATCTCAGATCAGTCTGCAATCTTTATAACAGCAATACTTTCTGTTCTTGCAATTCTCACCCCATTAATTTTGCTTAATAAGAACCACTATCTTGTTGCATATACAAATGAAGGAAGCATATATTTGTACAGCAGTAGCCTATAATTTCTAACTAAACCCACAACCACCCTTCACTGCTCTTGATAACCGTGCAACTTAAGCCTACACGGCTTTGTAAAGAATGAAAATCATATGGCATGTGAGTTTTCAGTTGCTGCTATCATCTGTTTGTTTATTCTATGTAAGACTTCTTTCCATTATGTCAAGGGGTTAGATTACAAGACTTTCATCCTGCAGAAAGATCATATCAGATTATTTTAACTGCAAGGAATTTATTTATTGCCAATTACAGCGAAATTCAAAGATTATGTAAAACATATGTAAAAGGTTGGGTATTAAACTACCTGATGTGAGCTGCAACATATATGGATGTGATGGGATTCATTCTTCTGATACTCTGGTCTTGCTTGCAGAATTTATGGTTACTTTTCAGAAGCTGATATTATTAGTATGAAACATTTCAGGGACAAGACAACAGAACTATGCACAGAATGGATGTCTTGTGGTCACTTGTGCAGATTTTACAACCCAAGACTTCAAACTAACATCAAAGAAGAGTCAGCTCTTCGAGATAATGGTGGTTCTCCCTTGTAAAATAGCGAGTCATTTGTGATCTTCGGTTGGTGATTCTTGTTTCTATTTCCCTCGTTTCCAAAAAAAATTAATAAAAATGGAAAAGGGGAAGAAATGAAGGACGGCATTTCTACTAAGAGCTGCTTTATCCTTCTCTTGAAAGTGTGAAATTAGGCACGTTTTTTTTTTCTCCTTGAAGGTGTGAAATCAGCATGTTTTTGTTTTTCTTCCTCCCAGATTGAAAACCCATCATTTGTATTTGAAGTTAAATCATGAAACAACATATAGCGAGCCATCTCGCAGCTCTGTGTTTCAGTATATTTTTGTCCCAGTTTTAGTTTTTAGTTCTCTAAAGAGCCAATAACCTTAAACAGCTCTAAATAAATTCAAATCATCTCCAAACCCTAAGGCCTCTTCATGAAATGGAAAATTCTTGAAAGCTGGTGGGGTAAAATGGTTTTGGCTAAATCAGGGATATTTGGAGTACCATTGATGTAATTCACACGCTAAATTACAAAAAAAAAAAATTGAACTATGTACTTTATCACAGTTATGGTCAATTCTTTAAAAATTTAAATTTAATTATATATATTTTAGGCTTTATAACAAATTTTGTCTCGGGTGGAATGTACTTCACTCCAAGCCCTACGTGACAATAATATGGAAAAATATTAAAAATATAAAATAATGAGGTATAAAATACAGTAGAATTGATGTGGAAAAATTATCACATGAGTATAAAAACCAAAACGATACTGTTTTAAAAACCATATATGTTGAAATAGATTCATGAATCTCTTTCTTAAAATCGTCACTTTCTCAAAATAGATCTTGTTGTAATATGATTTGTCCCTCTCATAGTCAAACTGTATCATTTAGTTTAAGTAGGAGGAGTAATATAATGTGTAAAATAGCATCGTTTTTGTTTATATACTCATGTGACGAGCTTTTTTCACATCAGCTCCACTATATTTTTCACGCCATTATTTTATATTTTTAATGTTTTTGTATGTCATCGTTATGCAGGCTCTAAGCGAAATACAGTTCACACAAGGCAAGATTTGTTACAAAACGTAAAATATATATAATTAAACTCAAATTTTTAAAAAATTTGCCATAACTGTGATAAAATAAAAAATTCGGAAATTTTTTTTATAATTTAGCCAATGGTTTTTTGGTATTCAAACTTTTGCATGTGTATCAAATTAGAACTAAAATTTTGAAGTTGAGTTTCAGATCATAGTAATTAAAATTTTTCTGGCATTCATATTAGCAAATATAATAGTCACACCAGCAAATTCAGTATCAACATCAATATGAATCAATCGAAAAAGTATTTGGTACCAATCACATCAGCACGAATCAATCCGATGATCACGTCAGCCTTTGCTTAGTCGAACACACTACTAAAAAACAAACCCAAAAGATTGTTAGTTTTTGTCTTCTCCAGCCATGAATAAAAGAGGCGCTAAAAGGAACATAAAATGGTATGCACCAACGAAATGAGGGTAGAAAAACATCCCATTAGCTCTGTAAAAAAAATAAACAACCAGTGTATATATATATATATATATATATATATATATGTCAACAAAGGATCGATTACTCCAAAACAAAATGTCAACAAATATCAACATTAAGATCACTAGTTTGACTATCATCACACTCCACCGAAACTATCTTGGATGCCATGTTGTCGAAGTCAGTGGAACCGTGGCCATATTTCAGCCGGGACGCAATGAGACTGAGTTGGAGGTTCTTGATCTTAAATATATGAGGAATTATGTGGGGGACTCAAGAAGGAAAGAGTCTTGCTAGGGCTTCCGAGCATGGGAGCCATCAACTGAGCTTTGGAAGAGACTGTTGTTAATGCTTAGGAATCGTTTAGTGGGAATGGAAATTGGAATAAAGGAGAATGAGTATGTTTGATTTTAATATATTATTTGGTTTATTTTTATAAAAGAATGTGAATAATAATGAAATTCAACTTATATATGTTTGGTTAAAGATCAAACTTTGAGAAAATTTTGTCATATTTGAGAAAAGTGACTAAAGCCCATATTTTTGGCAAAAAAAAACTTATCTTTCTTGAGAAAATGATTCAAAGGCTTATAATCTATTACTAGTATTTTCTTGCCTCGAACTTGCTTAGATCTTTTGTTAATATAAAAGGCTTGACATACTCAATCTGATTTTGTTGGCTCAATTATTCTTTGTTGCAACAATTGAGAACATTTTTTAACAGCTAAGATTTGATCTTCTGAATTCATTTCATGATGAGTAGTCTTGGTAGAATTAATATATTTGTTTTATTTAAAGGGCAAGGAAATGAATAATTTTGAACAAGTCCATAATGGATCGGAGCACTTTAGAACAAAATTTGTATGACTTTCAGCACAACTATTTTTAATGAGTTGGGCTTTAAAATCATCAAAATGAGCTACCAAAAAAAACTGTAAGCAAGCTTGGTGTAGAAGTGTAAGAAATGAACCATTTCTTTAACTTTAGACCTCGACTTTCAATGAATAGTCAAAAGAGTTGTCTAATAACATCGAACCTAATTACGATGTTTTTATTGGATAGAGCTGAGTCCCAAAAAAAATAGTAATAAATTATAAGCTTTTGAATCATTTTTTCATGGATGATAAATTTTTTTTGTCAATAGTTATTTTCTCAAAGATATCAAAGTTTTATGAGAGTTTGATCTAAAATCTATCTTGTAGCAACTTGACATTCACAAAGAGGAATGATACAAGACGACTTTTTGTATTTCTAATTGGACAGTATTGTCTTTCAGTTTAAATGTAAATTTGTTGATCAATAATAAAATAATATAGAAGAAATTCTCATATTATTTGAATTTAAATTATATATAAATTCTGTTTATTTAAAATAACTACACTTTTAATTTTATTATTATTAAAATTATTTTTTTATAATAACGTCTTCTAATATATTTGTGAAGAAAAAATTGCTTGAATAAACGACAAAATTAAGACAGATGTAAATTAAACTAAAAATATTAAGCATAACAAATATTTTGTTCTTGAAGATAATTGTATTTTGATTGATAACTGAGTTATTAATATGTTATTGATATAAAAATTGATAAAAAATAAAGAATGTTATTTTGATTGGGAACAATTCGATAGAATTATTTCCGTACTATGAAACAAATAATGATGTTTGAAATAGGTAAATTTTACTCGTAATATTCCAATTATATAATTTGTAATAATTTAGTATTTAAAAAATTATTTGTAACATAAAGTACTCAAATTATATAAATTATAACAACTCAGTACTTTAATTTTTATTTTATAACACAAAAATACCTCAATTTTTATTTTGTAACATAAAAGTACCTCAACTTTTATTTTGTAACTAAATAATACTTTTATTTTTAACTGTTAGTCTCCATAATATAAATTTAATATAAAATATTAACATCAGATGAATTTTAATAAAAATAAAATTAGCTATAAAATTCACATCAGATAAATTTCAATTTTGCTGACTGAATATTACAACTAATTTTATTTTTATTAAAAGGAAACTAAAATAATATTTAGAAATACTGTTGAATGTTCTAAAAAGCAAATTTTAAATTTTTTATGAATTGTTTTTTTTCAAATATTTATCTGTATTTACTAAAAACAGTTTTCAATACTCAAAAAATTTAAAAATATAAATTATTTTTACTAAAAATATTTTTTACAAATACAATACTAACAAGCCTTAATAGCAGAAGATAAAAATACTATTTAATTATAAAATTAAAATACTTTTATAGTGCAAATAATTTTTAAAATACTAAATTATTACAATTTATATAATTGAAATATTTTATATTAAAAATAATTTTTACAATTTACGTAATGTGGTCCCGTTAACAAAATTCACCCACTTGAAACTAAACGAATCTTTGTTTCATATTAGAAGCAACTGAGATTGCTTTAAAAAAAAATCCAGACAAGAAAAAGCAAAAAATGGGGGAAATTGAGAAGTAATTTACATTTTGTAATTTTCCATCCACTTGAACTTTTTTGTTTACAATGCACAGGCCATGCAAGAACACATTCCATCATTTTCAATAGGAAAAAAGAGGATGAGATTTCACCGCTGATTTGACACAGATCAGCCGTGAAGGAGAGAAAAAAGGCTAAACTGCAACACTAAAGCGCTTTAGCACGAGTATTGGGGCTTTCATCGTCACCATACTGTAGTCAGAGAAGCCCGGGAGACAACCTGCAGAAGGTTCAAAATGAGATCAATTAACAAGATGAGAAAACTCAGAATCGTCGCTCACCTGAAAACTCCTGAGAAAGCGGCTTCGATTCTGCTGAAGGTGAGCATCCACTCTCTCGCGATGATATCGAGTTGAGTTGTTCGAGTCCTAAAGCCCCATCAGCGATATGGGTCGAATAACTCTCCAATATAAAAATGGGTGAATATCACCGCCTCAACTATGTAAATTATTATATTGGGTAAGCTCTCTATTTGAACTTTGGATCTAGCTGGAATACCGGATGAGTGGATCTAGCTGGAATACGGGATGAGTGGTAATTGTAGAACATGACGAATCATATTTTAAATGAAAATTGTTACCATTTGCATAGTTAGAATAATATCAGTGGAATTCATTCTATAAGAATGCATAAAAGTATATGCATATATCAAGATTACAAACCTAAAAAATTCTAAAAACAAGAATCCTATCAGCATGCATAAAGATAATATTGATTGTAAAGACGATTATAAATCACAGAGGATAACATTGGTGATAATCAGCTTAATATTGATGAACTATTATTTAGACTTGAATTGAGAAAGAAATGTCAATCATGATTTATTAAAAACACTTCTGAAATAAATTCACAGAAAAAACGCTTTTAAAAAAAAATTTATATTTTTAACTTTTTTTTAGTTTTAAAAAATGCATATAGAGTCAAAAATCAGGTAATTAGATTCATAAGCAATATCACAGTGATACAACAAATCAGATAGCACAAAAGATGAAAATGCAATCAAAGGACTAAAGACTTAAAAATCAAATCCATTCAATAATTATCACTGACAAAAGCAATGGGAAACACCAGGTATGTTAACAAATATTAAACCCAGATGTTCAAATGGTTTTGATAAATAGTCCAAAAACAGAATTATTCACTCATTTTTGGGCCTTTTTTAACCATAGAGGCATTCACGTTATGAGACCAAAATGCCATTCTACCACTTACCAGGAATCAAATTAACCAAAATATAAGCAAGAATAAGGACAAAATACATAGAATGATCAGATAGAGCTAGCTAATAGAAAGAGCCATCATTGGGGCTTTCAAACTAATAGGGAAACATATCATAATCATCATTGGATCCTCATCCCCTGCTCAAAAACAAACTGAAAATTCTCATTTTGTCTTTCAAATTTTCAAAATAAAAAAAAAAGTACAGGAGAATGATCAGCTAGAGCTAATACATAAGATGCCATCATTGCGGCAATCAAACCAATAGGGAAACAAATAAAAATCATCATCTCATTCTCATGAAGTTCTGAAAATTTATCATAATTTTTTTCCCAGGAAAAGAAGTACTATTTTACACATCGCGTTAAAATGATAAGGAAAAATAAGAATCAAATACAAATGTGAAAGAGAATGATCAGATAGAGCTAATACAGAATGAATGCCATCATCCCGGCAATCAAACCAATAGGGAAACATATCATAATCATCATGTCATTCTCATCATCCAAAGAGAAATATAATAGGAAAATAGATACCAATTTAAAAGAGATTTAATAAATCAATATACATATATATTGATTCAGATGCGCGTCCAGAACTTCGGCCAAAGTTCATCAACTAATTGCAAGATCGAAAATTAGACAGCTCTTTCCGCTAACATCAGACACCACCGGCTTAGTGTTTTAGAAGGACGGCGGGAGGCTGAACTGAGTTTTAAAATTAAAACCCTAGAAGGCGGTATTTATAGGGAGATGAGGGCTTAAAAAGACATAAGTTTACTGTTTTGCCCATAAAGAAGATGACGAATGAAAGTAAACCTAGCCCATAATCTACGAGCCAACCTCGGCCCATTTTGATTATTATGTTAACTGACCGTAATACCCTTGTATCAATAACAAAATTTCGAATTTATTCAGTATCCTTATACGGCACCGTTTTTCCTTTCCAAGCATCTTCCTCTTCCTCCTCCTCCTCCTGTACTTGTCACCTCACCGCCACCGGGTTCTCTCTCTAATTGAACTTATCCGGCGGTTTTCCAATCACTAACATTAATATTTAAGCGGCGTCAAAACGCCTATCGCGTCTTGTCAGTCAGCCTATGTCCGGCACTGAAAACCAATATATATATCATTGAATTTTGTGTCTTTCGTTCTGCATCTCGAATTCGAAATGGCTAATCGATTATTTAGCGACACTGGGAATTAAACAAATTAGAAGGAATGTTTGATTTGCTTGAAAATATTTTAATGGCTAAACTATTAATCATCCATCATTTTGAACTGCGGTGGCGGTTGATATATTGCACAACATTACAAAAAAAAAAAATTACATGACAAGTATTATCCTGTATAACCAAAACTAAACATGGTAGATCATTCCTACTTCTAGTGTTAATGCATGAGGTACACTTAGTTCATACGCCGCCGCCCGGCTGTTCCTCCTTAGGAACTCATACCCATAATTAATTGCGAGCTTCTTCAACATGCTTGATCCTTGCTTGGCTCTCATATATGAGTGGCCTAGTATGTGTGCAATCCCAGCTTCCCTAGCTTCTGTCAGTTCGATTAACTCTTCCCTTGCCCCTCTGTCAATCTTCGGGCTTTCTGGGATGATAAATCTCACCCTTTTCCTTGGGTGGATCACCGGTGGTGGTGATATGATCTCCCTCAACTCTGACGTGCTTGCTGACTCTACGTTGCCAGAATCATCCTGGCTCAATTGGATTCCTTCTCTATGTGTAGAACATGTCCCAACTACTGTCATTCTGTCTTCATTATTTCCAAAATCAGCATTTGCACCATTGGATTCCTTGCTCCCGGAGCGTATATACTCGGCTATGCTGCATACAAGATCATTTTCAAACTCCACATCGTCTTTGTGGACATCACGGTATCCGTACCGTACAATGCACCTATAGAGCCTGTATTCTCTTGGACCAATATGACCCACTAGAAACCGCTCCTCAGGTCTAACGTGTGGAACGGGGACAGATTTAATGCAGAGGAAGATCAAGACTTGGTGGAATGCTGGAAGGTTGGTCACAAAGTGGGAGAAGATTGCTGGAATTCCAGACACAAGCTCGGTTTGGATAAGACCGATTCCCCGGACACGCACAATACCAAGGCTAGGACCCAAGCTTAATAGCCAGTTTATAGAGACCTTGTTCTGGACATCAAAATCATACTTTTTGAGTGTTCCATAGTGCCAGACACACATAATGATCAGGAAGATGAATGCAAGAGCGATCGGGACCCAGGCCCCTTCGAGGAACTTTATGAGGGAAGCAGTGAAGTAAAGAGCCTCAATTGTGCCAAAGAAGAATACAAAGCATATTGCAAGAAAGACACTTTTATGCCAGCATAAGACCATAACTAGAGACATTAGGCAGGTGGTGACCAGCATAACAGTTATAACTGCCAAACCTGTTCCACAAGAAGCAACCAGTTAACGAACATTCTTAAAAGCCAATAAAAGAATGAACCATGAAATATTTTATGTTCTGGTGTGAAAATTTCCAGCAGGCTCCTTTTTGTGAACAGAATGGTCCTTTTCGGAAGCCTCAACGGTAACGATTCAACAATTCATCTGATAAAACCTAAACTTCAGACAAAATCTTAACCAAAACACTTATAGATTATGTGAGTTTGTATCAAATTTTTACTTGCTTCATATAGAACCATAAATGTGATATAATCCCATAATTATACTTGGTCGAACAAGAATATTCTCCTACTTATTGCCATATTTATTAAAAGCCACTATATAATTGAGCTGTTACTGTAATCATACCTGATGCATTGCCTAGACGTCTCGTGTCTCTGAAACCAACAGTTACAGCCAAGCATAACAACATCAAGGTCCAGTTGATTTCTGGGATATAGATCTGACCGTGGATTTTGGATGATGTATGGATAATTCTTACTTTAGGAAAGCAACCTAAAGAGGAGCATTGCTTGATGATGGAAAAAGTTCCAGTGATGATAGCTTGGCTTCCAACTACTGCAGCAAGTATGGCTACAACCAGAACCGGCCATCTTAACTTATCTGGCAAAATAATGTCACATACTTCTTGTTAGCTGAAACTTGCAAACTATCCAAAACAATATAACCTCAACAAAAACCAATCAGAGACAAATACCTGGTACGGACACATAGAATCCAACTTGATAATCATCATTGTTAAAATGATGCTTAGATAGATAAGCAGCTTGTCCCATATATGCAAGAACCAAAGAGGGATACACCAAAGAGGTGAAAGCAATCTGAGAAATGTCAAAGTCCATTACATGATGTTATTTTTAAAATAAAAATAGCTGAAAAGTAAGTTATGTCTCTTGATGCTTTTCTACCCAATGTAAATAAGCAGAAATTGGGGAAGACTTGCAATCTAAAAGCATATGAAAATGATATATGCAATTTCATCAAGTCATTTCAGCACATGAAACCTTAAATCCCAAAGAAAAATTGTCTCAGAAAATCTGGGGTGTATCATGATATAAACTTTTCTAACATATAATGCAATTAATTGGCTTTTTAAATAACCATCATGTAATTGACACAACCGACCTAATAGTTTTCATGAAGCAATTCAAAAGCCTGAAGAAACATGGATCCACCACAATATTAATTTGCACTTCTCAAGAAATTTCTTATAGTGAACTGACCAGCAGGCAACATTTATGATAAATATACATTAATTAAAACTCAGTTATGAAATATAAAATGCATCATGCCATGTCAACATTCTTTTACAGAAGTATCCATGGCCTGAAATATTCTCCATGAAAAGTGCAGAGGATGCTAGTGGGGAGAAATAAAAATATGAAGCCCTTCAACTTAGGCTAAGATTTAACTTTTTATTTTTTTCCATTGCCAGGTAAAAATGGTGCATATGGGTGATCACACTATATTTTCAGCAGAATCCTGCAAGAATAAGCATTAACTCTAAAGTAACATGAATACTGAACCACTACTAGTTTGCTTCTAATTGGAACTTGAAACATCAAAATACACATATAGTGCCAGAAAAGGTGTTTACAGGGTCCAAATTGATATATAGAGTGATCATTTTTCAAGTACATACCTTGATTGACAATTGAGAAAAGTGTCCAAGATCAGCAAACATAGCTTCTGAGCCTGAATAATGAAAAGGCAAAGTGAGAAAAGGAAAACATGATATTTGTATGCAGATCAATGGACTAAGTTGATCATACATTTACCTGTTATGCACAACAATATCCCACCTAATGACATCCAACCACCTCGTTGAGTTTTCCTCAAAAACTTGTACATATAATATGGTGATAAGGCTTGACACACATGAGGATTCCAGTGTATGATATTATATATCCCAATGACACTGATGCACAGGAGCCACAATAGAACCACCGGTGCAAACAGGAATCCAACCCTGTGGGTGCCATAATGTTGAAGGGCAAACAAGCCTATCAGTATGATGCATGCAACTGGAACTTCCACATCTGCGAAGTAATTGAATTTTTAAGGAGCAAACGTCATTTTAAGAGGAACATCAATTGTCATATAGTAGGGAAAAAAATTATAAAATTTAATCTGCTGGTGTGGGAATCATATAGACATGGAGGCTTGCAGCAGCAATAAAAAAAAAGTGATAACTAAGGTATGTTAGCACTAAGAATAAAATAATAAGTAGTGGCTACTTTTTGACATGTTCTTCAACCAAGTGAACCATGGAAGGTATATTTCACTATTTAGATCCTCATATCCACATGGATAACAAAGGGAGTTTCACCAACTGTTTGGAGAAGAAAAGGTATGCTGTTATTAATATTATGATGTCAAGATAAAGTCCCGGCATTAAAGTATGTCATAACCATGCTAGATGAGTGCTGCTGCTCCAATATCACTACATTAGTTTTCACAATCACAAGTTTTTCCCTCCCTTTGATCCTCTTGAACATATTCTCCTGTACGGATAAAGTATTAAAAAGAAGTGGAAAGCTTCTGATTTGTCACCACACGTCCAATTGATGAAGGTCATGTCGCATACTCTTCAAACCTCCATATGAGCCTTGACTAGTTCAGAACCCACTAAACTACAACTACTTGTACCCCACCCACTACCACACGCAGCCACTTGCAGAGATGACCTACCAACCATTATATAAATGAACCAACTTATGCTCTTAAGAGTTGAAATTGTTTAGTTAGCATCAGGCATCCATTATTCAAAGTAATTGTAATAGCAAAATCCAGTTTGGTCTTAATAAACTCTAGCTCAACTTGATAAAAGTAACATAATGTATCAATTACAAGGCTAATAAAAGTTCAATAAAAGGAACTTAAACCTAAATTTGCTTCATTCTAACTAGAAGGTTCAATTTATTATCAATCTACTATCAACAAGGTATTCACAACAATAAAATTTAAACAGAAAATGAAAGGAAATTTAGGAAAGAAAATTTTACATTTGTGATGCTCTGTTGACATGGAAAGCTCTAGACCAGAAACAGCAGAAAAAACTGCACAAAATCACGCCAAAAATCAAGAAAACAGACCAATTAGTTACAAGAAGAAATAAAGTATATTAATTTAGCCCCAAAATGATTTGAAGAAAATAAATTCTTTAGAGTACCAGAGATAGCAGGGGTTAGGACACCATCACCAATCACCATACAAGTACCAATCAAAGCCAAAACAAGCAAAAATCTCTGCAGAACTCTATGTTTCTCCAAAGTAGATTTCAGACTACCCCCAAAACTTGATTTTGGTGTTGACCCAATACAATCCTTTTTGTACTGATATAGTTCCTCATCAGCTACCTGACAATTGGGCAGTGAGTTGACTCGGGCGTGTCGACACAGCAACGAGTACAAAGCAAAAGTCCCTCCTTCCCCATTATCATCAGCTCTTAGCACTATGAACACGTATTTTAACAAAGGGACTAGAGTAAGTGTCCAAAACACAAATGACAGAACCCCAAAAATCTCTTCGTTTGTCTCGGAATGATGAATGTCCTCAGCAAATGTACTCTTGTACACATACAATGGTGAAGTGCTCAAATCTCCATAGACAACTCCTAGACTTTGATAGGCCAAAGTCAATACTGTTCTCCATGATTCTTTCTGCACAAAAAAGAATATAAAAAATGGGATCAATAGGAAGATTTGCTACCAGCTCTGAGAAAGTTTTCATTAAAAATTTATAAATTCAAGTAGGATGATTTGATTGTAAAAACTAAAAATGGTTACTTTTCAAAAAGCACAAGAACTAATGCATAATACCCATCTCACCTTTACATGATTTTGATAAATCCCAGTTTCCAGATCCATGATGGAAGACCTCAAAATATGAAAAAATCCATTTTTGATGAGAAATTCAAAGATTTAACAATAACCCATTTGCTAAAATATCAACCTCCCCAATAAAATACAAGTTTTAACCATCACACAAAAATCACAGCACACCGGATTGAATATGGAAATATTTATATAACCGTGAAGAACGGGTTAAAAAAACTAAAGATAGAGTTTAAAACTGTTTCTCTCTTACTTTCCTTCTTATTTTCACTGCAGTTGAACAACCGTGAAATGCAGACAGAAGAACAAACACGAAACACTGAGAAAGATAAGCATATGATATGATAAGGTACGCTCTAAACTTGGAATCAAAGAACCCAAAAAAAAAAAAAGAACATGAATAATTTGTGTGCGTTTCTGGGAAAGAGAGAGACTGTAGCTTCGAGAGAAAAGATAGAGACAGTCAGATAGACACAGAGTGTAAGTGAATTTTATTTTATGCTAGTTGGTAAGAAAATAAAATTTTCCTTTGTTTAATTTTTCGTATTTTAGTGGGTTCTCTAATGGGAGAAGGAAGCTCAAGAGTAAAGGACCGTGCACTGCAATTGAGCAGGCAAGATCGGAGCATTGGCATCTAATGCTTAAAGAAAATGCCATTGCTCTCTCTCTCTCTCTCTGTTTTCAGGCCAAGATTTCGGTCCGACTCGAATGATCTTTTCAACGAGCTGACTCTGACTCAGTGAACAACTGAAATTCAGAACTTTTCGGTTTCTTACCTCAACACAAATATTGGCTTTTTATATGGTTTGTTTAACCAATATTTTTCTCCTTTTTAGGGGTTTCTTTTAAATTTTAGGGCATGAATAACTCATATAATAATATAAAAGATATTCATTTTATAAAAATAGCTATAACAAATTGCAAAAGCAAAATTTTATTTTATTTCTAAAAACATTATCTAATTATGATGTAAATAATATGTTATTTTCTAAAACTAATAAAATTAACATATCTGCTTGAGGTCTAGTTTAAGTTATAAGAGCATTTACTTTTAGGAGAATGAGATTTTAAATTCAAATTTTACCTTCCACAGTAAGTATGATTTTATTTTTACGGCGAGTATAAGGGAATAACTGTTATATATTGTGTAACCTACAACTTACTAAACTCTTTAAATATATCTATAAGATGCACTCCCTTCCTAATAAAAAAAAAGATTAACATATATGTTATTGTGAATATAAAACTCTCGTAACTGAATTAGGGACATTGGTTGCCTATATGTGGAAAGTCATCAGAGCAACCTATTTTAAATTAATTTTATCTTCCAGTGGTTGGAGCTCACTATTTTTGAATTAAATCCCATTACTTTTTTTTTTAAATTTTTGTAGTGGATTATAATAAATATTTTTCTAGTATTTTATCGATATATAATTTATCTATAAATATTGCAATTTTTCTTTTAGTTGATGTTTACAAAAATTAGAAGTTTAAGTTTAACCCATTTTTAAAATTTTGCAAACTAAAGTTTGGTTTTTCTAGTAAAATGTAACCTTCACAACTATAAATCATTACATTCAAAATACATTATTAAGAATATGTATTAATTCACGTTGAACAAATAAAAAATTGATTTTTAATTAATAAACATAAAAAAATTAACTATTGATATTATTTTTTAGTATAATAAAAAAAATTATAAGTTGGATACATAATAATTGCCTCATTAAAAGTGTTGTTATGCCCATAGTGTTATCAGTGGTGTGTATGCCCTAGTACATTCACAGCTTTTTATATATTAATTATTATACCACAATGGACACATGTATATTTCACATTCATAATAAATAAATATTCAAGTTGTTGATTATATTATGAATGCAGTAGTTAATTATACTATGAAATATACGGC